>JAUUEB010519236.1:0-17608 GCA_032362205.1 Clione limacina
TGTTATTTATATTTATGTTGAATATTGTTATTTAATTTATGTGATTGATTTGGATTTGACATTTCAAATCGAAATAAAAATACTTGTTTTATAAAATGCGAGTTCGTTTTTATTTATGTTTCAGTTTCATTAGTATTTGGTGTACCAAAAGGTCCTATGTTTGAAAACCCACAGACTTGGAGATTTTTCCAACAACATTGTTACATGTTTCTACATGCTTTATGCTTTTTGTTTAGCTGAAAGTGACTTACTTTCAAAAAATTTCAGACTTTCATTAACACTCAGCTTTCAGCACAGCACACTGTTTACTGTTCATTGTTCTCTGTTAAGTGCAGTCTACTTGAAATGTTGTATCTTTGGTTTTATTGTCTCGTTCACTGTAAATATCTATACTTTGAGACGTTGCTTTTTTGTTTTGTTAAGATGACGGCAGCATGAAGAAAAGGTTCATGTTGCTGATGGCAATACCTTCAGCCAAGTAATTGCTTTTATTTGATATCAAATATTGATTTTTTCAACAAGTTGTTATTGTAAGTTTATTTGCACCAGGATTAACAAACTTAATAAAGTAGATTTTGGATCGACATTAGAACCATGTTCTTTCCCTGTTTATACAGTAAATAAAACAGTTTTACCATTCAGAATAAGAATTGTCATTGAGAATGATGACATTGTATGGTAAGAAATGTAACTTTTTTTTTGGTTTGTATGATTTCATTTTAATATTCAATAAGAAACTGCAGTTTCATGGATTTTTCAGATTGACTTTTGTTTTTTAAGTAATAAAAAGCCTATTAATTTTCTCAAAATAGTTGGTTATAAATTTAATAAGCATACAGTCAAACTACACACTCTTAAGCCAAATTTTTGCTTAATCAGAACTAGAATGAAAAGCTGACTTCTGTTTTCTCTTTGTCATTGGGTAAAAACTCACACCATATACTGTCAGAAATTGGCTGTTTGTGTCACAAAAAATTACAAATTTAATGTGATACGCTGGGCATCGATGCATAATTTTTTTTGGATAAAGGGCCTATACATATTGTATTTCGTTTTATCATATTTCTGTTCTATATTTCTATTTATTCTGTTGGTGTTGTTGATTTTGTTGTTATTGTCATGTTTTTTTTTCTGGTGTGATTTCTTTTATTAGGTGTTTTTATCATTATTGTTTAAAATAATATATGTTTAAGCAAGTTTGACTGTATTTCTTATTATTTTTACACGTATATAAGAAAATTTAGAATGGCAATCTTAACTCTATATAAATGGGCCCTTATTAAACTTGACTGTTTAAAGCATTTTCACACAAGTCGCACTATCATCGACCAATCAATTTATTTTTTTTAGACTAAAATCAGTTGCCCTTTGAGTTTTATCAAGTTTAGTGACCCAGAAGTTTTTTCTGCTTGAATCAATAGATAAGTCAGACTCATTTTTATTTTTTTTATTTACCAGTTCTCTTACAGCTTCACTTTAGAAATCTTAGCTCTCAGTATATAATGTATGTTCCTTTCCTTGTTGAATTTTTGTAGTTTATGGATCATTTTATTTGTTCTGTTTTTTTATGATATTTACTGAACTGTGTTGTATATTTTGATTCTAGTTGTGATCGCTCCAAACATCTCTGGAGCAATCACAATGCCAGGTGGACCAGGCAAGAAACCCCCCATCATCATTGTCAGCAACAAGAAAGGTGTACCTCTAAGCATGGCAAGAGGTGGCAGCATCATCCGTACCCTACCATATGGCAGTTCTAGTATACTCAGCTCACTTAAACCTTCCATTTTGAGAACAGGTTAGTACTGCAAGTGAGATTGAATACTTTACAATGATTTCTTTTATTTTAGTTGAAAGGTGTAATAACACCCTTAGTATTCATTGTTTTGGTGTTTTTTAAACTACAGCAGTACCAGGTTATTTTTTTAAACTACAGCAGTACCAGGGTATTTTTTTAAACTACAGCAGTACCCTGAGGGCACTCTACATAGATTTCTGTTTACTGTGTTTGGTCTACGGTCATAAGATCATTACATGCAGTTGATGGGTTTATTTTCATTCCTGTGAAGGCAGATGTTAGTTTCCTATAACTATAAAGCTACCTATTTCAAATTTTTGAATGCATACTCAGATCTTTTATTTAGTAACCTAACTTACTTTTTTTTTTTTAGATGAATATCTAAGAGAGATGGGGTAGAGTAAAAGGATAGGTGGAGGCCGACAAATAGGAGGGATAATGTGAAGCATGTATTAGCCATACACTGCACTTGCAAAGAGCTTAATTGTCAGCCTGAAAAACAAAATTAGCTCTATGATCCTTTTTTGGAAAATTTGATTTCTAAGCTCAATGTCAAAACTCATTTTTTATCATATACTTGTTATTTGGTTTTGTTCTTTTTATTGTATTGCAGAAGCTAATGTCTTTTGCTTAAACTTTAAACTTAACCACAAGTTGAGATCATTGTCAATAGCTCTTTAACTTTTCAAAACAGTCTCTCAACCCTTATATGGTAGAATGTTTGAATGATGGTGATTAGATTAATCTGTCCCTTCTTGGTTGCCAAGTATTACATAAAAAACATATTTAGTCCTTATTCTGATGAATAAATTACTATATTATTAAAGGCATAATAGAAAAGTTACCTTCTTGTAACTCTTGGTTGCTACATGCAATGTTTTGGTGGCTTCCCTCCACCTTCTTTAGGCTTGAATTATCTTCTGCGCAGGAACAAGGAGTAGTTCCGGTCACTACGCAGTGACCTCTTAGATGATCAAGAGGTCGAAGATCATAGATGTTACTAGAGAGTTAGTCCGACTAACTCTGGTGGTCCCTCCTCTGGGGGTGTTAGAGGGGATCAGATGTAGGAGGACAGGAGAAAGTTCCAAGCCCTGATCCCTGTTAAGGGAAGGGCTGTACATCCTCTTCGAAGACTTCCATAGTCAGTTCAGCCACTCCTGGTGAGATGGGAGAACCCATAGGGGCTCCGACTTTCTGTTTGTAGAAAATGTCTCTGAAAACGAAGTAGGTGGTGGTCGGACATAACTCAAGGACCATTTTCCACTTAGGGGGCACTTCCAAGTTTTTAATTTTTTACACGAAATCACTACTGTTTCTTATGGAATGACCATTTTTCCCTTTGACTGCGTTTAACACTTTAGACAAGTGTTTAGCACAACCTTCCGAGACGCTACCTGTCCCCGATACAATGGGTCTTAGAGGAAGGTCGATTCTTAAGGATTTTGGCCAGACCATAAAACTTAGGCTTTCCGAGATGCTACCTGTCCCCGATATAATGGGTCTTAGAGGAAGGTCTTTCTTGTGGATTTTGGCCAGACCATAGAATTTAGACGGTTGGTTTATATATTAAAGCTGTATCATGTAATGATTTAGATAGAATAATCCTTATTTTGGTTTTGAAAACTTGGCAGCCATGAACTTATGTCAAAGAGACACCCAGTAGTTATATTTTCCTATGGTTAAAGACGGGAATGTTGAATATATAAGCTGTGGATTTCAATGAAAAAGAAAGAAAAAGATACTTACCTCTCAGTACTACAATTAGAATTAAATGTTCCATGAAGAGTGGAAATGTATTTACTTATACTTTTTTATCTAAAACCCAGGTGCTGTGAAGTCTTCTGAATCTACAACCACCACATCATCCACATCAACAAAGTCCTCACTGGAGGACTCTTCTTCTAAAGCTCCTTTGCTACAAAGTCTGATCAGTGCTGATGATGGTACAGATGGTGACTCTGAAAACAAAGATGAGGACATTTTAGGACTTTCTAAAAAACCTGTGATTGTCCTCCCCTCACTAGGGGTGAGGACTGCTCGCCCCCTGGCTAGCAGGGCCCCTACAACAATTCACCACACAATAGCTACTACCTCCCCTGGTGGTGGCACGGTTGTGGTCATGCCTGCTAAACCTGTCATTTCCATGGGTACTCAAAGAAAACCAGCAAAGAACCCAAGATCAAGGAAAGGGAAGTTGACCAGCAAAGACAGTGGCGCTAATGTTGTGACGGTAACAGGAAAGCAGAAGAAAGCTGTAAGTCTGTTAACCAGCATGACACCACCAACTGCAACTTTGACTAATCCTGGAGGCCCACCAGACCCACTAGCAAAGCCTGTGTCTAACCCTACAACAGTGATCAGTAAGTCTAATGCTATTTATATTCTTGTGTTTTATGAATATGATCTATGTTTTGTCTTTTAGCATGTACAGTTGGCAAATCCTTATCTTTAACTTTTGGACACATCAAAGAACTGTGACATCCAGTGCAGTGTACCTGCATTTTAGTAATTAAAAACTAATCTCTAAGATAAAATGAAATCATGTATCAGTATTTTCATTGAAACTCACATTTTTCCTATGCTCATCCTAGAGATTAAGTGCCTTTTTTGTTTATTGCAGTGTGGATAGAAAATAAGGTTTACTATGACAATATATAAGTCATTGAAATTATTAGCATATCACATTTGTGTCCAGGTATCTATTTTCTTTCTAAACAGATGGAAATTGGTTCTAACTTGGTCTTTGTTTTGTTTGATTTGATTATTTTTTATGCATAAGTTATGTTAAGAAGCAAAAACTGGGTGCTTCAACATATTCACATCGCAGGAAAAACCATTCCAAAGCTTTGTGAAGTAAGAATGTTTAACATAATTTAGCACTACAAGACCAGGAACACTCAAAGAGTCAGAACTAATATTGAGAGATGTGGCTCAGCTAGAACCTGCCATGCTGAAAAATGTTTAGAAAAGAAGGGATTCTACTTATTGCTGTTCTTTAGGTTATGAACCTTACATAATTGATGTCTTATGAAAAGAAAATCTTTGCCTTCATTACCTATAATTACCTTATATAAAACCCCATACAGTATTACCTCTATGAACCACCAACTTGGGGAAAAGTCAAAAGTGGCTGTTAAGAAAGTTTGGCGGTTCATAGAGGTGTCAAAATCAGCGTTGATTTGTCATGAACAAAATGGATGCAATAACAATTGGTCAACCACTTGTGATTTCAGTGAATAACTTCCCATTTCCTGTTAAATGCTGAATAAACGACTTATACATTGACAAGTTACAGCAGTTAAAACGATGTTCTTTCGGTGTGTTTTAGTTTTCTTTCTTTTATTCTTTATTTTTTTTACTTTCCTTGATTTTTGTTGGTGGTTCAACAAAGGTAAAATATACTTCGTACAACAGAAAATGTTGGCGGTGGGCGGTTTAAAGAGGGAAAATATGTCTTTTTATAGATAAACTTTTGGGACTTGACAAAAACCAGACGGTAGTCAAGGTTGACAGTTCATGGACAAAGAGGTAATATTGAACTTATATTTCCTTATACTTATTGTTATTTAAAAAATGGCTTATCCTTATTTTTGGACACACAGTATGAAATTGATTGTTGACCAATAATTGATTTACAATTGTTACAGTTGCCTATCCTATTAGTCTTTTCAATTCTAACTGTCAGTTGCTTAACAAATTTTTAATTTTTCTTTCAGGTCAACAGATCCCTCAGTCACAGCCTGTCCCGTCAGGTATGTCACCCATGTCCTCTACTGGTCAAACTGTGTCCACACCTTCACAAGGAATGAATCAGCAATTTGGTCCGCAGCAAGGGGCTGGCTCATCTGGTTTCCCTGATTTGAACCAAATGTGGCAAAGTAACTTTGGGCCACTGCCTAATAATCAAATGGGTCCATTACCACCTCAAGGAGGCTTCATGCAGCCTCAAGGAAGTACAATGGGATCTTTTAATGGACACATGCCACTTCAAGGAAGTTCCATGCCACCGCCAGGTCATATGCCTCCACAAGGTTCTAATCAAGGTCTGCTACAAGGAAGTTCTATGCCACTACCAGGTCATATGCCTCCACAAGGTCCTACGCAATCACATGGTGGCCCTATGCAACCTCAAGGAGGACCTATGCAACCTCAAGGAGGACCCATGCAGCCTCAAGGAGGAACCATGCAGTCTCAAGGAGGACCCATGCAGCCTCAAGGAGGACCCATACAACCTCAAGGAGGACCTATGCAGTCTCAAGGTGGATCCATGCAATCTCAAGGTGGACCAATGCAACCTCAAGGTGGACCCATGCAACCTCAAGGTGGACCCATGCAACCTCAAGGTGGATCAGTGCAACCTCAAGGTGGATCAATGCAACCTCAAGGTGGATCAATGCAACCTCAAGGTGGATCAATACAACCTCAAGGTGGACCCATGCAACCTCAAAGTGGACCCATGCAACCTCAAGGTGGACCCATGCAGCCTCAAAGTTTTATGTCTCAACAAGGTCATATGCAGCAGCAAGGAGGCCCAATGACATCACAAGGTGGTCCAGTGTCACACCAAGGACCCATGCAACAGCAAGGTCTCATGTCACAACATGGCGGTCCCATGCAACAACAAAGTGGTCCTTTGCAACAAGGTGGACCAATGCAACAGCAAAGTGGTCCAATGCAACAAGGAGGTCCAATTCAAAAACAAGGAACCATACAGCAGCAAAGCAACCCAATGCAACAAGGACATCTGCAACAGGGAGGTCAAATGCAACAGGGGGGTTCCATGCAGCAGCAGGGAAATCAAATACAAGATTCTGGTGGTTTAATGCATCAACAAAGTTCCATGCCAGCACAAGGAAGCTCTCTGCAGCCACCATCTTCCTCAAATTCCAGCAATTCTGGGAATCCAGGATTTGGGATGGGGATGATGGGTCAAGATCACAATTCAGCTCCTATGGTGCACAACCAGACAGGAGGTGAAGCAGGTGGTAACCCATTGGGAGATGGTGGGATGATGAACAGTGGGTCTATACAGAGCCGAGGAAACTTCAACAATAGTAGTCAACAGGACACACAAATGTCACAGGGATATAACAATGTCAACCAATTTATGGGTATGAATAATATGGCTGGCCACTATGGAATGATGGGTCAAAGTGGCCATGGTCAGTCATATATGGGTGGAGGTTACATGCCCCCAAGTCAACCTCAAAATTCTTTCACTCAAAATATGTCTCCGCCCCAAGGCATGCCGATGTCTCAAGGACAGCCACAACAAAATATGAATATGATGTACGGTGGGCAGGGTTCAAACATGCCCCCTTTCAATCCTGGAAGTCAGAACAACCCTGTACAATTTGACTCTAATCAGACCAACAATAGCAACAACAGTTCAATGCAGGGCATAAATACTACTGGTCCACAATCAACACAACCCTTTGGCTTTGAATCAAGTTTGAACTACAGACCACCTCCTACCCCATCATCGTTTATGTCTCAACCAACATCTTCAGAGTCAAGCTTCCCACCTGCTCAGGGTGGTCCCCCAGCCACAAGTTTCAATCAACAAAGTTCCAATTATGGGATGGGCAACAACAACATGGGGGATTCCATCCATTCAGTGCAACAACACCAGCAGCAGCATCAACAACATCCACAACAAACTTCTGCTACATCAATATCATCTGCATTGTCATCATCTCACATACCCTCAACACAATCCTTAGCATATCAAAACGTGAACACTTCCTCCACAAATGAGAACTTGAATACAAGTAACTCTTTCCCACACACACTCCTAGGATCTGAAAGCTTAAACACCTCATCAAATAAAACCAATAAATCTAATCAAAATCAGGGGACCAAATCATCCAGCAAAAAGAGCAAAGCACCCTCAACTCCACGCTCTACCACAGGAAACAAAAAAGCTGGAAAAAAGGCCAGCACACAAAACAATCCAAACCACACCACACAGTTATCTGCAGGAAAGGCACAGACATCAAATCTTCCTCCTGAGTCAAGCAAAGGTCAAATGCTGATGTCTGAGAGCAACCAAACCACATCACATATCCCCTCTGGTCATAACTTTCATATTTCTAACATTCATGACACAAACTCCATGGGATCAACTCAAGGTCTTCCAAGCAGTGGATTAGACACTAGTAGCAGTATTGATAGTTCAAAAACGGGAATAGGGGGCACACCCTCAGGATTTAACAGTGATCTAGGTATGGGCGGGAGTGCTTTTAGGTCTCACCCAGGTTTAAGCAGTCAGCCTCCCAGCATTCCCTCGCAGCCAGCGTTTCGCCTGGACAGTGTTGGAGGAATGGGAAGCCACAACTCGCCAATGCTAGGCTATAACTCAAGTATGAGTGCATTCAGCAGTCCATCGTCACTAGCAGCATCAACGCCAACTGGTTATGCTAATCCATCCTTTGGAGGTTATGGATCCTATGGGGCTGGGTCTTTACCATTCTCATCGCCATCAGCACAAATGATGCATCATCCAGCACAGAGTATGATGGGTTATCCTCAAGCACCACTTGGTTATCCAAGCATGTCCTCTTTGATGATGGGCGGCCATGGTGGAGGGGCTCCACCTCCTATGGCAGGCTCCATGTGGCCCATGATGCCCCCATCTGTGATGGGCGGAAGCTATGGTTACCCGGGTCCTGCTTCTTCCATGACACCAATGGGCTTCCCGGCTCCTGGATTAGACGGTTCAGGCTTTGGTCATCTTGGACAAGGCCCATCTGACACATGAAAACTCTGACGTCTTTAAAGATAATTAGAAAGATAAAGCAATCAAAGCATATGACAAAATTACACCTGTGTATAAAATTTTTTTTTTTGTCTTTATCAAAAGCAGAGTGGTTATTTGCAATACTTAAGACTACATGTTTGAAGGTAGATAGTTCTGGAAGTTCTGCTTTATAGGAATCTTAGTCTGGTATTTCTTTGTAAATAAGTGAACCAGTTACTAATCTGCGGCTTGTATTAATAGCTTCAAAGTTTTGAAATTTTTCTTAACTTATGTATGAACAATCTACATGTTCTAGTTGCGAAATACCAAAGAGTGAGATTCTCCATCAAAGTTATGACTATCTCCATGGACGTACAGAACAAGATCTGATTATTTGGTGACCATTTTTCTATACTGGAGGACTTGTGACTTGATACATTAAAAATCGCCTCAAGAGAAGTTTTGAAGATTTTAAACACTTTAAGCAATTTTTACCCACTAAAAAAATATTAGTGCAATGGCTCTATTGGTGTAATTCAGGCATGAAATGGTCAATTCATTCCTCTGAAGATACACAAGACATTTCCTTATTCCCTTGCAAAGACATATCTTGGGATCAGAAGTCATTGATCGAGTGTATGAGATTAGGGCAATAGGCATGATGGATGCTCTGAGTGAGAAGTTTTATGCACTGTGTACTGTGTACAGCTTTCATATAAAAAAAACTTGTTGTTTACAACCCCTCCCCACTTCCTTCACATTGTTGAATATTTCAACCACAAATGAAATGATGTATTCCACGTACCCAGCTTACTGTCTCAGTATTTACCATGTCAAAACATTTAATGTTAGTATCATTTCATATTGGTTTTGCATTTAGTGGAATAAATCCTATAACTTCATAGAAATTTGGCATTTGCACAAATATAAAAGGTGTAAAATAGACTAGACTCATATGCTGCATGCTTTTCTGTGAAAGAAAAGTAGCATAAATAACCAACATTAGAATCTTAAACTCAGATGTTTTATTCTTCAAAAGCCTTTATTTGTTTTTTAATTGTAGAAATTCATTATCTGAGATGTCTTGATATTTCTTTATCCAGATCCTGATCCAAGAGAGATAAGTTTTTCCTTGCTTTCTGAAGTTCATTTAAGATTTTGTTAAGAGCCAGCCTTTCATGATGACTTTTAAGTCCTCTTTTTGTTGTTCATGAATTCTTGTTACTGCAAACATAATGCACCAAACACCCATTACAAATTCTTAGGTGCTGTGCTGTACTTAATTTGTTATATTGTTAGTCATTGCTTCTTTTCTCTCCTATTTTATGTTTCTCTTTTTTTTCTCACAAATACTCATTTGAAGTCTAGATCTGAATTAATTGAAGCACAAAATATAAGTATTGACAAATGTTACCATGTTATGACCATTGAGACAAAATCTTTTCTAGAAAACAAACAAACAATAATTGCTAGGAAAGCATACAGCTTAACACAAAATGAAAAGAATCTCATTTAACTAATTAATTTATGTTGCAAATATAGTCTTGTTGTAGGGCATTGACAATCAAAGTTCTAGTTAGTTCTTTAGTAGGGGTTCATGGTAATAACTTTGCTACAGGGATCATAACAATTTGTCAATAATGAAATCATAGGATGAACTACCCCACATTGTGTTAACTTCACACACTTGTATAGAACACTAGATCCACTCCTAGATAATTTTCTGCTTCAAAGTTTCTTCTATCATAATGATTCACGTTTTAGTATTCCTCATGGTAATCTATCAAGTCTTTTTTAGCATTGAAGTTATGTGTTTCAACAGAAAGTATCAATATGCCATAAGTATCTGTCAGTTACCGGTCCAGAGACGCTGATTACTGCGATAATTATGAAATATAGTTTATGATCTTACCTGAATTTTTACACTTTTTGAATTTGTTTTTTTCATCAAAGCCCTTATGGATTTTTAGCTATTACTATATTACTATTACCAAAACTATTCACCAATCATTGTGTGTAGTTTTTTCTTTTTGAAATAACTTTATGTTGATCTTGAGGCGGGACCAATCTTGATGCATGATGTACAAAGCTGTTGTTATTGTTGTCGTTTAGTCAAAAAATTGTTGTTTCTTATTGGTCAAAATCAGTTCATCATCTTTTTAGACAAGTTTGAATTCACATGATTTTCTTGTGTTTTGTTATCATGATTCATTGTTACGCTTTCTGCATGCCATAATCTCATATTTAACTTTATGGTCTAGTCAATACCATATTTCCATTGTTGTTCATGAATTCTTGCTGTTGTTGTTAACTTTTGTTCTTGGTAAAAACTGGCATAATATGTGTGGCTGCGGGGGGAAACCATTTGCTTCGCTTGTCGCTAGGAAACCATCTAAACTTGTGGGGAATAACATTTGTTGCAAAAGCATTTTTCTCTTATCAAGCTAGATAATTATGTAAGAATGGTTAATAGACAAAAAAAAATTGTGACATCCTTTGAATTGAAATTGTTTCCCAATAGCAAGCTAGATAAAGGTGAAAAAAATCAGAAATGTTCTGTTTACCAAGCGGCAAGTATTCCCTCGCTGCCTCACATATGACAAAGAGTGAGTATAAGACTTAATCATCAGATTTGGATATTAAGAAAAAGAAGTAGTACTAAGTGAGCTGCATATTCCAACAGATAATTAATTATTGTTAGCTCAAAAACCTTAATGTACATCTTGGAATATATATTTGTGACTCAAGTTAGATTCTCAAAACAATTTGTACAGTGCAAATCAAAAGAGTGACATGATTTCAGAGCCACTTTGAGTTATTTTTTAGTCTCTATACTTTAAACTTTCAGAATGCAGGATGACTGGACCTTATTTGACATAGAATAGTCCAGTCCATAACATTACTCTCTGTTACTTTTGATGAATTTCTTCAATGTCATTTTTTGGTAAAAATACCAATATTGGAAAGTCTTTCTTTGAGTCTCACCTGTTGGCGTCACCGTAGTCAGTGTTGGCCTTTGCACTTGATGTTGCCACAAACATCCTCTATTTCTCTCTGTCTTGGCTAGCCCTGCTACCTCATGAATCTTAAAACCGCTGGTTCTGGTGATATTGTCAAGGAGTGAAGCCGGCGGTTAGCCTCTATTTCTCCTCATTTCCATCTTGCCTTGAAAAACACTTGACATGAGATCAGTATTAGCGTTTCGAAGTGCATGACTGGCATATCTCAACTTTCTCTGACGTATCATATCCCAATACTTTCCAGGTTACCCCAAGCTCACTCATAACATCTTCAATTGTACGTCTATCTGTCCATCTCACTCTTAACAGTCTTCTGTAGAACCACATTTCAGCTGCCTTCTACCTTCTATTATCTGCTTTCCTTTGAGTCCATGATTCACTACCATACAACATGACAGGCCATACTAGACATCTTAACAGCTTTATTTTGAGATTTGTTGTGATGCCATTGTCTTTCCAAATGTTTTAAGCTCTACCATTCTATTCTCCGCTATTCCTATTCTGATCTTAATGTCTTTAGTGCATGAGCCATCATTTGATTTAACAGAATCCAAATATTTGAAATCAGAGACATTTTTGAGAAAAGCCTTGTTTATTATCACAAACTGTTCATCATGAGCGTCATTCCCGGTTACATGAAGAACTTTAGTTTTTGGCATTCAGTTTGAAATGTCTAAGGTAACACAAATGTATTTAATGCTTCACTGATGCTTTTAATCTTATTGTCCTTTAATGAATTGTAAACCATTGATGTTTTTCCCTTCAGCCGACAGAGAAACCTAAACTTTCTGAGCAAACAGAAGACCCTAAACCTTCTCAGCAGACAGAAAAACCCAAACCTACTCAGCAGACAGAAAAACCCAAATTTAAGAAGTTTTTGAGAAGATCACTTTTGGTATGACAAGCAGGATGGTCCCATTTCTAAATCCTCAAACTAAATTGTTCATAAGGCACCTGGTTTCCTGACATTTCTCTTATTTAATGGATTTGGCTCATATGAACTGGACTTTTTTTATACTAAAGTCAGTTTCAAGAAATATGTCACTAATTTGTCATGTACAGGCTTATGTCTATTAACAAATGTTCCCTTGCTGAAGATAATCATAATACCCTTGACATTTATATGTAACATGTGGTGTTGGTCCCATGTCATGCCTATATTGGTTTACCAAGGGCTGTACTAAAATGCTTGTTGACATTCTTTGGTCATCTAATAAACGCTATGTATTCCTTAAGCCATTGAGATTATTGACAATCATTAATATCAATCTAACAAAAATACTGTGTTTTGTCAGAACTGAAATCTAAAGTTAAGGTTCTATTTGATGTATATTAGTACCAACTACAGAACTTTAGTTCAGTAAATTAATCAGTTCTCATTTCTGAATGCTGGTTATAAGGAGGAGAATACAAATTTCAGGCCTATAGCATTTGAGGTAGTATTTAATGCTTTACTTCATTGAGTTCGTAAAAACCTGGCTATCAAATTACTGATAAGGGTCAACAACCTGCTTCCAAGCACTGTATTTGGCTCCCCTTGAATATGCTTATGTTTTGAGAAAGTGATCATTGTAATTGTTTTTACTAAGAGGTCACATCACATTTCAATTATTAAAATAACACAGCATGCAAACAGCCTGTTTCTCTGACACAATATTTTTAAGCAATTGTTACATTCCGGAAAGTGACTGACACGACATGACTCACAAATGCCATTCTGAGTTGAGAATGTTTGTCCATGAGGGAAAACTGACGCTTTCCTCTTAAAAATATTTTTTATTGGTCTTTAGACCCTATAGTTAGATCATTTTTCCTACATGAGCTGATGAGTAAATTAGATGGTTACATCTGTTGTAGTGTTTGAGCTAGTTCTTTATAAACAAAAGAAAGAACATTTATTTTATTAGTAGGTTTAGGCGATTTTGTCAATATCTTTTTATTCAATTTTCAAACATATTGTAATATGTTACATCAGTTTGAATGACTCACATATTGACCTTTTCTCACTTCCCTCCTTTTATTAAACTCAGAAAGTGCTTTTAAGGTTTTTCAGAAGAATATTGCTTTACTAACATTTTTTATTCTAGGAGTGTGAACAATAAATCAACTGACCAGCCACATTGTATCTTGTAGCCTAAACTAATTATATAAATATATTTTGGAAGCGTATAATGTTTTTCTCATTTCAAAATGATAGACTTGTTGCAATTATGTTGATAATCTCAAGGTCTAAGTAAGTAACTGAGAATTAGATCAACATTTTGTCTCCCTTTTGGTGCTCTGCTCAGTGTCACCTTGGTACTCAAGACCATTTTCAGTTATTTCAATAAGGGAAACTGCCAGTAATTTATTCCCAGACACAAAAATCAACATTTCCCCCCAGACTTTCCATCCACTCTCCAATGCTATTGTTGCTCATAAAATGTTTACGTCCCATAAAATTAAAGCTAAACTGCTCAAACTTTTTACTTGTTTATGACATTGTGACAAATACCCACTTTTGATATGAAACATTGCATATACTTTTGAATAATAATGCAAGTTCAAGCTTCAGCTAAATTGTTGTCATATATGTGATATTTAACACATGCATGTTAAATATTCCTATAACTGGACATATTGTTTACAATATTTATAATGTTGTTGTCGTTACTGATCCAACAGTCTTTGGACTCTCATCATACTGTCCAATGCCTTGAAGTGATAGTAGCAAGTCTGATTTGCAATATTATCTATGAAAAGACTACTATATTAAAGTCTTTATTATATGTTTTTTAAAGTCTCAAGTAACAAGAATGTAGATTAGAAAAATACATAATTGGACCAAACAAACACACCTTGACCTTGTAATTTGTCAAACCTGGCAGTATCACTCAATGATATTTATGCTAATAGTAATCCACTCTCAATGCTTCCTATATACATGTACACTTGGCACACATGAAAATGTAACATACATTTGACATATTCATTACACAAATAACATTGACAATTACCTGTAAAAAACCCAGAATTGTTTGTCACCACAAGAGCAGTGTTACGAACATACTTACCTGACTGCATGATCACAAAAACCAGTGTTTTTTTGCATGATAGAAAGCTATATATAGTTATAGGATTTTTTTTAGTTTTCAGGCATTTTGGGGTGGGTTTTTATTGATATTATGTCAACATTTGAGTTGCTTCAGGTAAGGACTTTACTCAGACACTGTCTCTTGTTTGTGTTATTGTTGTTATTTGTTTATACAGATCATAATTTGACAGTTCCTAACCCATTTCACCATATTTTGTATCAATTGAAAGCTAATTTAAGGACAATTTATTTCTTATTCTTCTTCAATTGAAGTTGTAGCATCAGTATTGATGGCTGTTACAACTGTATATATTTGTTCCACCGATTAAAATATGACTTAGATAAAAACCTTAGTGCTTTGTGTACAGGGTTAAAAAATTTGTGAATTCTTATAGTGTAAAAACTTTGCTTTTCTTGATAAAAACTTGGGTCACCAATGGTCTAGTGATGGGCATTGATGTTCTAGTGGTGAGCGTATTTCACTCTCACCTGAGAGGTAGTAGTTTCAAGCCCTCATTTCGACAATTTTCATTTTTGGTAACACCTTCGGAAAGTATTTTCACCATGTTTCTTACTGGGTGCTGCCTTGCAATGACTGCAAAAGTATTGTACAAAAAATTGCTCTTTGTGTTTCAATTGCTTTTAAAAAATCGGCAATTAATGAGTAGACCACTTATTAGAATGATGGATTATAAGTCAAACAAATTGTCCATGCTTTAGCTTTCAGTTGGTACCAAAAATACTGAAATTGGTTAAGAGCCATTGAATCTACAACTCTTTGAAAGTGTTTACTTTTTTATTGGTTGATCTGTTTGTATGGGTTAGAGATTATTTCAGATTTATTAATACATCTACCTCAAAGTATCTAAAAAGTTATTGATACTCATATGATGCTTAATAACGTCAACCCGAAGATTTTTACGAAAGACAGAAATTCATCAATTTTCTTTTCAGTACTTCCATTTTAATGACTAAATTCATGTTAAAATTTGACAATGCTTGCCAACAACTACAAGGTGTTTATTTTAAAGCATTTGGTTTTTACTTAATTTTTAACAATAGTTACATTATAGTTTAATTGAAAACAGACATACTACATACATATTACATTTTCTCTGCAGTATAGACAATTTAGTAGAACAAATGAAACTAAGGTCTCTTGTTCTTCATGTTGTAAAAAATCAAAAATTAAAAGATTATAATTTAGGCTATTTTTATGTCAAATCTCACAGGAGGATGTGGAAGAAGTCCCCACTCCTACCACTCCTGCTCCTGTGGAAGTTGTCAAGCGACCAGCAATGCCTGCTCAGCCAATCAAAAAGCTCATCAGCCGTCCAAGAATCAAGACTCGAACCCCAACACCTCCACGTTCACCAACTCCTCCTCCACCACCTACACCTTTGCCAAACTTTATCAAGCAGTTTGTTGGAACAGAGTGGTTTGACAAGTACTTTCCTAACTGTAATGAAAATGTAAGAAAGAGTTTATGGAATCCATGTATTCCAGTTTTGAAATCAATTTAAAAATTCTTTCATTTGTCAGTAATTTATTCCCTTTCTGTTTTACACGGGCCAGATTGTTGCAAACTTAGTAAGGAAATAAGCAATTTGCAAAAATAAATCTATTACTAAAGGTTACAAATAAAGTTTTGAGAAAATTGGATGCAACTTAGTAATCAAAGAAATGAAGACTTAATTGTATCTTGCCTCAATAGACTCTAAATTAGGGCAAAATTGTACTTCTGAAACTTGTGTGATAGATTTTTTTTTTAAATTCTTCTAGATGATTTTTTTAAAGAAAGCACTTTTTTAGACTGGCTGTTTTTCTCATTTTTTCATTATTTTGTGAGAAAAAGATAGTTTTAAACTTGATTAAAGAAGAATTTCCTTGGTAATAATTTTTTATTCCACAGCATTCAGTTGTTTTTAAATCATCAATATCTCTAGCTTTCAGGATCCTTAGTGAAAAAATCTGATATCTAAATAATGCCAGTACAATGTACTATCCCTTGTGGCATATTCATACTAATTCAATCATTAAAGTTTATGAATATAAGTAGGTTCCATAAAGTGACATACATGTCATTTTCTGAAAGGCCTACTCTTTCAAGAAAGACATCTACTTTGTTTATGACCTACTTTGTTTATGACCTACTTTGTTTATGACCTACTTTGTTTATGACCTACTTTGTTTATGACCTACTTGGAAATAGAAATAATCGTAAGGTAAAAGTTTTGATCTCAAATGAGTTATACTAAGATTTCTATGAGGAATCACAACATGTATGGCAACATGACTTCATATTTTTGCTTGGTAGTGTAGGTCAATTGTTTTTTATTTTGCACTCCGCCTTCATATGTGTGAATATTGTTTTAACTAGCCCATCACATCATCATTAAATTAATGTTCTTGTATACAACTAAAAACCCGCCTTGTCTATCTGCAGACTATGCCTAAACCATGGACGAGTGATACATTTGTGAGTATGATCGTCAAACTTCTGCGTATCTCTGAGTGGCTTCACAAAGTCAGTGTCACTAATGCCATCTTGTTCATCCACACAGAGGAGGGTTTGTCCGACACTGTTGTTATCCAGGTTGTTAAGACTTTGGGAGCTGTTCTCAACCACCACACAACTCCGCCTTCATGTGCAGTGGTAGAGCAGAAAGATTTCATCATGGCTGCAATCAAAGCTCTTTGCACATTTGCAATCAAAGACAAGGATGTCATTGCAGAGATGATGGTTCAGTTCCTGGATGGGGATAGAGATGTCAGGTCTGTTGGCTTGAAGTTTAGAAATGTGAAATTTGTCAATTATTTGTTTGTTATCCCCCCTTGTCTAGTGTCATATTTGTAGGGGAGGAAAACCAACTACCTCTGATAAATTATTATTGATGGAAAGGGTGTTTTCCTTTGTTGTTTTTTTGTTTTTTGACCTCTTGTTGCTCAACTTGGAAAGAGTCATATACAGAGCAAGA
>JAUUEB010519347.1:0-17604 GCA_032362205.1 Clione limacina
ACTAGCACAGGGTCTACGTTTTTATCATCCGTCTCCAATAGGACTAGGTACATGATCCTGCCTACCAGGGATTGTGGGCATGCAAGTACTGATAATTAAATCTGTTTGCACAAGCGGTATGCACCAACCACATTCCAGGATAGCATAGCTTTACACATTTTTTTACCTTGAAAATGTGTCCATTGACAGGATTGGACCCGCAACGTTTTTGTGCCACCGCCTTAAGAGATCAAAGATCGGGTGACTAGACCACTCGGCCATCCTGCCACTTTAGGAAGCATGATTTTGTACAGACTAAAAAGAATTAACTTTGAAAATAGTAATAACATTGACTGAGAAAACAAAATGTATCGTCAAAACAATGACGAGGACGACAACAATGACAACTAGAAACAGCAATATTAACAACACAGATATTAAGTTCAAGACAAACATTATTAGGTTAAAACTTAGTACTATTTTTGAGAAGCGAGAGAAAAACAGGAGTGTGGTCTTTGTTCCAAAAAAAAACAAAAATAAGTTTGAATGTATTCAAATTGCATAAAAATCATAAACTTTCTTATTTGTACTAAGCTTTTGCTTTAAATATTTTTTCTTTCTCTTCACAGAAAGAGAACTATTGATGCTGTCAAAACTGTATTCAGGGTAGATCAACACACTCATCTACTCAATTGAACTGAGTTAAGAGTTACATGAAGTACAAAAGAACAAAAGTGACATGATAAATCATGCAATAGTATCAATTTGATGTTTTTTTGGTGAATTCCAATTTTGCTGATAGAATCCTTATTGCCAGTTGATTCTGAGGCACAGCATATTAGCTTTGTTTGATCTGGTCGTCATGTCAAGCCTCATTCCAGATGTTATCACTTATATTTCTAGTAGTGATGAAAGTGACGATGAAGAAACTGCTGGTGCCAAACCTACTGCACCAGGAAAAATTGTTGGCTCATCATACTTTCCACATGTTGTTTATCAAAACAAAGAAGATGGTCCTTTTAGAATTATGCATCTAATAGGTGGTAATGTAGACAAGGTAAACAAAATTGTGCCAATAAAGATGCCTTCTTTAGCCCACAAAGAAACATTACAACCAGTGGCTTCCTCTCCATCCCCTCAAGTTGTCACTTTGACAAAAGGAACATCACAACCAGTGGCTTCATCTCGATCTCCTCAAATTGTCACTTTGACAAACGGAACATTACAAGCAGTGGCTTCATCTCCATCTCCTCAAGTTGTCACTTTGACAAAAAGAACATCACAACCAGTGGCTTCATCTCCTCAAATTATCACTTTGACAAAAGGAACATCACAAGCAACGACTTCCTCTTCATCACCTCAAGTTGTCACTTTGACAATAAAAGGAACATCACAACCAGTGGCTTCATCTCCTCAAGTTGTCACTTTGACAAAAGGAACATCACAAGCAGTGACTTCAGCTTCATCTCAAGTTGTCACTTGCACATCACCTACCAAAACTTCATATGTTTACACTCAGCTGTCTAATAAAAGCCTTTTGATTAATCCATCTCAAAAGCAAACAAAATTTGTTTCTATTGCACCAGCAAATAAAGTGATACTTGCTCCTTCAGTTAGACCTGCAAATCAAGTAATGATTGCACCGAAACCAGCAAATAAAGTGATACTTGCGCCTACAGTTCCCTGCAGCACTGACAGTGTCACAAAACCCCAAGACCTTTCTAATGTTCGTAGTATTTTGAAGAGCTATCTGACCAACCCACATCCTACCACAACCAGTGTAAATGAAGATACTGCAGCTTTTATAAAACAAACTTTGATAAAACAAATGGCAATGGATGCAAGCAATGTGAGTAAAATTGTGTTACCAGTGTCGGGTGGAGTAGTTGTTTTACCAAAGCTAACAACTTCCAGCACTGTAACATACATTAGCGCCCCTTTGACAACCTCTACAAAGTTTACACCTAAACCAAAATATGTGTGTTCTATCAAAGGCTCTTTGCTTTCTACATCACCCCAAAATGTCAACGACAACAGTGTACATAATGTAAAATATATAGAAGCTCCTTTGACAACCTCTTCAAACATTGCATATAAACCAAGTCTTGTGTGTTCCTCAAAAGGCACTTTACCTCCTACATCATCCGAAAATATCAATGACGTCCATTCTCCTTCAAATGTATCTTCAGGGTCAAATTATTCAAATTCTAAAACAGAATTGAATTCCACCCTGACTATCTCGACAGCAGCATCAAACAATGGCAACTGTGTTACTTCACCTTCATATAGTTCTTCTAATTCAGATACTATAAAGAATATTTTGTCACATCCTCCAAACAAGCAAATTAGTGTAGTTAGACCTGTGAAAAGTCCTCTAAAACTTTCAAAGAATTTGTTTTCTCACTCTATCCGAGTGCAAACACCAAACAATAACTCAACTAACTCAACACCAGTAGTTTTCTCTTCATCTTCTGCTGCATCACTCAGTGCCCTTGCAAGACTCTCCAAGACAGAAAGTAAAATGTCAAATCCCATATCATATTGTATGAAAACACTATTGAATCATAAAGTTGCAACAGGCTCAGATCATTCTTACAACTTTATAAATGCAAATATCAACAGAGAGAAAGCAGTAAGCCAGCAGCAATCTGGATCCAATGTGTCTGTCTTATCCGCTAACCAACTCACACTTCTAAAATATACTTCTGATGCCATACTTACTAAGAAGGCTGGTGAAGCAACAAAAGATTCTACAGTTGGCACAAGTCAAAGCAAGTCAAACGCATCATGTCTTGCTGTTCCAGTAAACATTGCAATGACAAAGGAACATTTAAATAGCATTATCACCAAGAGTTACTCTAAACCAGAGTTAGACTGCAACAGCAGACAACAAAAGTTTCCTAAAACACGTGTCTTGACAACCACACTACAAACTGCTTGTGGTTCAGTCCCAGTAAATGTTATTTCGCCAGGTTTCTGTGATGAGGATGATGATGAAGATATAGATGTAGGATCCTCTTCTTCTTCAGAAATTAATTGTGGTTATTCAGATACTTTGCATAACAGTTCTTTTGATGGGTTCTACCCAAGTGAAACGCCAAAGGCATTCGTTGGACATGATTTTGCTACAAACTACTCTGCAATGAACCAACCTGGTTCACCTAGTTCAGATTTTGAAGAATCTCATTTGAGGATTCAGTCAGTTTTCTCTTTAACTGACCTGATGGCACAAAATGTAGAAAGTGATGAAAATGAAAAGGATGTTATCTCTGTTGAATGTAATGAAAACAACAGTGCACATGTAGAAAGTGATCAAACAAAGACTTTTAATTTGTATTCTACAGATTGGAAGAACCACTGTACTCCCTGCTTCATTGTGCTGGAAAGACTGTCAAAAGATGAAGTGAAGACGTCACAATCTGGAAATCAGATTGCAAAATGTAGCAACCATTGTAGAAAGCGTCATCTTGATTCTTTGTGTTATCTGAACTTGCTCATGTGCAATAATCATCCAGATATTGACTTTTCAACTCTTAATAAAAAGGTACGAATGTCAGCTAAAAGAAAGCAAGAAAAAGAGAAGTTCATTATTGATATAGATTCGCCTCTGGCAGATGTAACAGATTACCCTTTGACTCAAGAAGGTTTTGACAATGAGATTCCAGAAATTGCTGCAGAGGAAACTATTTCATCACAAATGCAGGAGTCTGGATTGGTTCAAGAAGTGACAGATTTTGAGTGTCCATTGCCGAATGAGGTGGGAAAATTAGCAACTGAAAAAGAAAAAAAGGCAGCTAAAAGAAAGAGACCAAAAGAGAAGTTCATTATTGAAATAGATTCTCCTGAAGCTTATCGCATAGATTCTTCTTCTTTGACTGAAGAATGTTTTATGAATGAAACTCTTGAAATGTATGCTAAAAAAACTATTCTTCCACAAGTGCCCTTGAGTACAGAGCTGGTAGATATGCCATTTAAGAAGGGAAAATTATCAACCAATAAAGTACTACAAATGTCAGCTAAAAGAAAGAGAGCAAAAAAGAGATTCACTATTGATATGGAATCTCCTGAAGCTGATCCAACAGATAACTCTGATTTTACTGAAGAATGTTTGGTCAATGGAACTCCTGAAATTGACGCTCAAAAAGTTATTCGACCACAAACTCCTTTGGTTCAAGAAATGATGGATCTGCCATGTAAGAAGGCAAAATTATCAACTGAAAGAAAGGAAACAGAAAGTCAATGCTTAAGCCATACAGAATCTCCTCTCTCTAGCTCTACAGATTCTCCTAGTGGTAGAGAAGAAATAAGAAGATCAATAAGTACCCTTGTGAATAATTGGCAACATTCTATTATGGTGTCTGACTCAAAAAAGAAAGATCACAAGCTGAATGCCAACAAAGCAGAAGATAGACCTTTACTGTCACTTTCCCCTTCAGAAGAAAAAGAAACGGAACCATGTAAAGCCAGCTGCTCAAATCCATCACAAGTGCATGATACCATGTCAAAACAAAAACGTGTCAAGTCCTTTGTTCCAAGAGGCTCAAAGAGCCGTCCAAATGCTGCTAAACTTATCTATAGTGAAGAATTTGAAGAAGTTACAGATCATGTGACAAGTAAACCGACATGTTCTGAAAAAGTTTCAAATCAAGACTCTGCAGCCTTTGATTTCGAAATGAAACTTCTCCAAAGCCAGATCGAGATTAAGCGTTCTTCTTTAGCTCTTCACAAGTCGCAAAGGCTTTCAAGACATAAAACAATAAGTCAATACTACATACCTTCAAGCTGTAAGAATAAGGAAGTACTGTTGATAAAGGCAAAGGAGTCATTAAAGAAGACATTTGATAATAAATGGGCTGCAATGAAAGCAGATTCCATGTTAAAGCAGTTAAAGAAAAAGTCTAATGAAATTGAGGGAGAAACATCAACTAAAGATGTAGCTCATGGGAAGATCAACAAAAATAAAAGCTCATTGCAGCACAGTGAACCACAAACCATCAACACTATACCAAGTGCACAGAGGTTTCAGGTTACCAATAGTAAGATGGCAAAAGTTCCTTTACTACCAAACCTTATTTCAAAAACTTTACTACCAAACCTTGCTGGGAAAACACAACCAACTACGCTTCTTAGTCAAGATGCAATCCAGACAGCTCTGAATTCATTATCCCAACATTTAGCAAAGACTGGTAAAAAGATAAACATAGACAAAAATGGTCTTTTCTTCCTGAAGGTTAATGGCAGCCCTGTTTTGGTTAAATTAAATAATAAAGACTCAGCTACGTCAGATCTCAAGATTTCAAAACAAGGTTTTCAGCTTAACCCAAACAATATCAAGACTCCATCATCTTCACATGTTAATTTAGAACCCAAAGTTCCTATCCCACCAAAACCTGTCAAAGTAAAGAGTAAACTCACAGCTTCTACTTTGTCAAATATTTACAAAAGCAAGGAGCCTCCTCATTCACTTATGAGAAACATTTTGTCAAAAAAGCCTGAATCTAGGTTGTCTGGTCAAGCTATTTCTATTAAAAATCTTTCTGCTTCTACAAACAACTCCTCATCTGCTACACTGACTACAGTTGATGTTTCTATGCCTGAGAAAAGTGTCAGTGTTAGGGGGCCTTCTGGTGAAAAATATAAAGTCTGTCTGGTTAATAACAGCGGACCTGTATATTCAATGGATACTAGCCCACAAGCACAAGTTGACTCGTCTGATCCAACTCCATCTTCTCAAACCTCAGGATCATCATTAGTTTCTTTATTAGGAACCAGAAACCTACCCACAAGATATGCAGATGAAAATAGCCCTCTTGCACATGTTCCTGCATGTAGTTCTTTGTTGCCTCAACGAAAAGTCTCAGCGGCCCTTTCAGTGGAAGAAAAGACTAGAAAAAGGAGGTTGTTGGAAGCAAAATATCCTCTACCTCCTGGTGTTATCATCAAAAGTGAACCTGATGAGGCTCCTGAAGAAGAGCTTTTGGACTTGGATCCCAGTTCAGACATTTCTGGTTCTAGTGGAAGGCTAGCAACACTTATTGGAAACATAAAAAGTTATGTAGAGCAAAACAATTCCCGAGATTCAGGGGAAAATGATAACAACGCAGATGGTTTAAGCGTTGAATCAAATGATGATGAACCTCCAACACTTATAGAAGAGAACAGAACTGAAGCGAATAACATTGCATCAGAAAGTGACACAGATACAGCGGAAAGTGATATTGAAGATGCTGAAATGCCCCCAGTATTGCAGCCGATGTTTCATTCCTCATTGTCTGACTTTTCTTCTGAAAATATAAGTACACCAATCTCATCTCAATCTATTACATCCTTGGAGGCGGGGAAAAGTGACAGGATGCTGAGTGATACAGAGGAATTGGGCAACTGTTACACATCTTCAGATGTACCCACCACTAGTTCATCTTCTGATTCATTAATAAAATCTCACATAGTCCCACAAACTCAGCAAAAGTCACATAATCCCAAAATTCAACATCTCAAGGACCTTCTTGAGAAAAGGAAGCTAGAAATTGAAAGAATGAAGCAAATGAGTGAGGAAGAGTCAGATTTAGATACATGATTGAAATCCATTGTGCCTTTTGTGTTGTGACATGGTGTGCACCTGAGTTTTATTTATATTTTCATTACTATAGTCAATAGTTGATTCTCTCCAGTTGAACTTTCATATGCATTAATCCTCTTGCACACTAGAGATAACGCTGAACATTTTTGAGCATTCTTGAAATGTTGTAATTTAAGAGTAGCTGTATGGTAGTGGAAAAACACTGCAAAGATCTTATTTTTAATTATGAAGTGTGTTAACTATAAGTATAAGACTTAATGATTTGTAAGCTAAAATGGGTGAATAGTTTTTAAACTCAGCGCGCGGGCAACAGCAGGTTTTCAACAACACTATGGTTTTAAATTTAAAACTTAAACCTATTTGTTACTTGTTTTATATGTGAAGTCTTACAAATAGGGTGTGCCAGTATTAGTACTTGTTTTACTATTTTGAAAAATGACATTTTGGTATTTGCTTTTATTATTTTGTTTTGGGCAAGTTACCAAATTATATTTATAGTAACATAAGTTTATGTTTGCCTTAAATCTTGCTATATGTTTTTTAAAGTTAGATTTTATGAATGGGGTCTACAAATAGAAAGAAAGCTTGGATGCATGTTTAAGAAGAATATGTTTTTAATATTTTGTGAAAGATTTAAAGAAGCTCAAGTCACTTTTAGAGGCACATTCATTTTAATCAATCAGAAAATCAATACTTGTGTAACTGAACTATTTTATATAAGCATATGTTAAGATAAAACAGGGATTAAAGTTGATGTCCACCCGTGTTTGGGAAATATGATTGACTTTAAAGATAAGAATGTGTAATATTATTGTATAGAAAATGATATGTTAGGTTCTGGACATTACTGAATTGACTAGATTATCCTCCAGTGATACTCTGTTTTTTAAATGATTGAAATGTAAACTTATTAAATTGTTATTTTAGAAAGTTCATCAAGATTGTCAGGCTGATAAGGTACATATTTGTAATTACTCTAATATAACTTGTATATATAATACATCCCAAAAATGATCTATTTAGATCGTGATATTTATTGCTCAAAATGATTGTTTGAATCATTGTTTCCTTCATGTAATCTGTAATTAGTTACAACTGTTTTGTATTATTTGTATTTTATTATTATATTTGCTCACAACGGTATTTTTCATGTGTTACAGGTGAATTCACTTATAATGAAAAATCAGTTATTAAGAAAAAGTAGAAAGTATCTTAATATATTCCTCTTTGTATCATTAGAATATATTTCTTATGTTGAAATATGTTTTCAAAGAAATCACACATGTCGAAATAGAATTAAAGAAAATGAAATCAGTTTGATCATTCTTTCATGATTTAAGCATGGCACTGTTTTCAAGCCTTGTGATGCAATCTAATAATATTGTCTCATGTTATATAACAAAGACATGTAAAACTGAATGATATTTGACTTGTTTATAAAAGTCATTGTTCCAACTGCTCAATATAACGTAATGAGAAATAACGTAAATTTCATAGTTCCCTAGCATTTCATTTTAAGTGATATTTTACCTGTCTTATCTGCTTGATCAAATTTTATTCTTTGGTGCCAACTGTCAAATTATTTCATAACTTTAGAGTAAACATACTGACCAAATTATGTCACTTTTTGTTTTGGTCTAGTGTGTATTAGATATGGATGAATTGAACACATCAACTTAATTTAAAATTATACTGATGCATACAATTCTTTTCAACATTGTAACAATATTTTTTTAATATAAGGATGACTCAAAACTATCTATCAATGAAAGACCTAAAGTATAGGAGAAGATTTTCTTGACAAAAAGCTAACGTTCAAGGATGTTTGCAAAATTTGTTCACTTGTAATGTGAGGTCAACATTGTCACTTTAATCTGAATGAATCGGTAGAATCTCTGTAAGAAGTACACGTTTTTGTGAACAAAATTTACCACTTTGTTCTTTCCTTAGTGCACTGAGGTTCTACTTTCAAATGTCCATTATGATATGCACTTCATATAGGAGAAACATTTTTGGTTTTAAAGCAATGTGTCTTAAACAACTAAGTCTTGTAAATTGATAATTTTGATACATTTTGTAATATATATAAGCTGAGCAATTGTGATTTGGAAGAGAATGCCAAACTGTTTAAGGATGTGCCATAAATCATATACCCCACAGCCCAATAAAAACTGCCCTGGACAATAAGTGATTATTTCATAACGGTTATAGATAAAGGCATGTAGTTTTTTGTATTGTCTTTAAATTATTTTCTATATTTTCTTTACTGCTGTGCTATGAGTACTTAGCACAAAGTTAAATCAAATATGGAATAAAACTTTTAAAAAAAACTCAGACATTTTGCCCCTCCCCTTGCAAAAAATTTCCTGGTGACGCCCTTCGATGATGCACAATGTTTTCAAAACCTTCTGTAAGTAGACTCAGATCTCTGCTGCTTGGATTCAGCGCATATATTATATTTTATATACTGTTTTAAAAATGCATTTAGAAAGTAAATCACAGGTATTGTGTCTTATCAAAGTCACTTAATGAAGAAATTATAAATCAGTGACTATATAATAATTTTATTTGTACTTGTCAAGAAAAGAATCTCGTGTAAAGCAATAATTTTGTATACAGATTTGAAATGACCTTTTGATATATAGTCTTCTATAATGCATCTACCATCAAACTTGCTTAAACCGATTTTTTTGGGAAGCATGATTTCATTCCATTTAAACAAAACAACTGTTTTTCAGTTTAATTCAATATGCTAGGGGTCAACATGCAGCGGGTGTACGGCATCTGTAATGTCCCGATCCATGTCTCATTTTAATCACTAAGGTAGGCAACAGTCACACTTATACTTACACATTGTGTCGTACAAGCATGTTTCTTTAACAAAGAGAAAGTGAAGAAAAAAATTCGGCTTAAGGGTGTGAGGTTTAAACAAGTTCCACTGTACTTTAATCAAGAACAAATAAATATACATCTCAATTTGGTCTTTTCTCTGTAACCTGTGTTTCTCAATCAGAAAATTCTTTGAGCAGATATACTTTTCTGAGAATGTTTTTCTTCTACAATTACACATTTCAAAACTGATCAATATATTGGGAACATAATGGGAATCTTATTTATTCAACCTGTTCCTGTTATTTGTATAAAAATAAGAAGTATGCCTGTAACGCATTATAAAGCAACACACTTTCTTGTTCAACAGCTGTTCTGAAATGATCAAAGCTAACTCTTGCATTAAAAAGTTTGTTATTTTTTGATACAACTAAAATGATATTCAGTTGATTTTGTTATTAGACATTTGTTATTGTTGTTGTCATCTTTGTTTTGTTTTCTTGGTTCTTATTATAAATATTTAAATCAATTTTCTTTCTATAATTGAATAAATTGTGCTTCCCACAAAATCTGTTAAACAGGGTATGGCTGTATTTGCCATTTGTGATTTACTTTAGTCCCACTTGATGTAAAACATTATATTATTTATATCCTCTGAAATTCCCTTTAATTTCATAGTTGTAATACATTCACCTCTGTTTTGTAATATGTACATTCTTTGAGTAAGCTTACATCAGAATTTGTATGGATCTCACCACCTGTATACTCACACTTTTATGAATTTAATTTATAATGTTAAAATGCCTTTTTTAGTCATGGCTCAACATGTTACAGATACCTACTTTGTTAATAAATTTAAAGAACAATTTACTTTTTCTTTAGTTGTACACTGTTTCATTTGATTTAAACTTTACTGTATGTGTGTTGTCTTTGATTGTGTTTTCTAAAACACTAAAACTATTTATCATGGAAGTTAATAGTTAACAAGACTTAATCTATAATACACTCACTTAAAGTGGGGACAGCAATGTGTGCCTGCCTGCAGCACGTTAAAGCTACAAAAATATGCAGGCAGGCTCACATAATTAGCTGGCCCCCACCTAAGGCATGTTATTATATTCTAATGAACTGCCTTCACCTTTGGTGGTTAAGGCTCTTATGGAGGCAATAATATAATAGAAACGACTTTACACTAAACATCAAGAAACTACCCACTTACACTTAGTCCAACTAACACATGAGCTGTTATTGAATGTAAACAGTCCACTTTCTTGACAGTGGCCCTAGTGGTTACAACATAATCCTTATTCTTTCTTGTGAGGTGTTGATTTAAAATGTCAGAGGTCAAAGAATTCCTTTAAAAAGCTTTTTTAACATTTAGCAACTTTCCACAAACTTTCAAGCATGAAAATGGTGCTGACAGCACCCGTTGAATTACAGTGATAGTCTCCTAGAATACATACCAGTCAAAATGTGATTGCATCTTACGAGAACTTGACTTCAATGGGGAATGAAGTGAAGGTTATCTCATTAAAGCCTCAAGGACAGGGTCCTATCACCAAGCTACTCATTAAAAAAGAGGAGCCATAATTGTGCATTCCTTATTGGCCAACATGTCATGATCATGGCAAGGGATGATAAATTCACTTAAATTGTTAATTTTGGCACGAGTACCAGGACTTGAGAAAAAATTATCTTGTTGTAAATCATCTTAACAGACGTAACTTAAGTGATGTCACATGCATTGAGATATCAATGGTTAATAATTGTAAAAACTTGAAAGAAAAATAGCTTGCATTTTTTTAAATTGCAAACGTGTAATATGGGACTGTTCCTTTTATTACCTCATACAAAAATTGACCCTCTCCCTCCCATAAAATTTGCCCCCATCTGACATATTTTTTTCCATATCAGCACTCAACCCTATTTTATAAGCTATTTTATCAAGGTTTATCAGTACATGCATACAAAATATAACTCTACATTTCCAAGCTAGAAATGTGCGTGAGCTCAAAGAACAATGATAAGCTTTCTAAACTTGCAAAATTTGGGAACATTTATTTTTGGTTTACATTTCCATGGTTTTGCCAGCTTAATCATTATAGATGTTAGAAACTGTTTGAGAGCCTCCCCCCCCCCCACATTGTCAGAAAAAAATTGTAAAAACCTATTTGCTGACATAATAAAAGAACCGTCCTTAACATTTTTGTTACTACAAAAACAGTATATTATAACTGTCCATGCAGTTTCTTGCAAATTTCAAAAATAAAACAATATGGCAAATATTGTACCTCTATCTTGACAGTTTGTGAATAATTAAATGCAAAACAAAAACATAAGTTGATAAATTCAAACACAATGTGATGTTTGAATTTACTGAATTATGATTTTCCTGATTGATGACTTACCCATTTTGAGAAAATAATGTAGAAAAGGAGATTATTCCTTTCACCTAGCAAGGTTTTAACCACCCGCCTGAAACCACATGTATAACAGACGTTGATCCTATTTAAAAAGTAAGTCATTTCTTTTACATAATTTACACTGTAAAGCAAAGGTTACATCTTTGTGTGTAGGGGTGTTGTTTCAAGGACTCTTTAATCATCATCTGTTTTGCTGTCAGTTTTTATTTTATGGCAGTTTAAGTTAAAAAAGATCAAACAAGCTATACAGAAAAGGATGCACAATGCATGAAGCATTTTTTCAATTTTGTCAATATTTATTGCACTTTGTCATAAAATCATCAATCACCAGAAGCAAATCATATTAAGCATACATATTAATTATATCTCAGATATATTTTCCAACTAAATTTAATTCAATAGTATAAGGATATTCAATTTGCAAAAACTCTTGCTTTACATATACCCACAGTTATATGATGTGATAAATATTCTAAAATTAAGCACATGGATTGCAAAGAAAATAAACTTTGACAACTAGTCTCAGAACATTGGCTGTTCTCATGTACAGTGTAACCTCGTTAAACCACCACTTCTTAGACAAGGTAAATTGAGGGAGGTGTCATGATTGACATAGCTAAAAATGTAACAGATGGGAGCATTAAAGAATAGAAAGGCCAACAATCATGTATGTACAAATTTAATAATGGATTTATGTTACATAGCTCATTTTTGGGAGGGTCTTTTTTTTCTACTCAAATCCACAAAACGCATTTTTAGAAGGACTTGTGTGAATCACTGCCAGTCTAAAAATGTTCTTTTTAAAAAAAAAAAACATGAAAAGAATGTTATTCGTACTAGATCTAATATTTGAAGGTTAAAAAAGTTGTTTTTAAAGGGATTAATTTTGCTCCTTGGGTGGTTCTTTGCTTAAAGAAATGCTGTATGGTACGGGAGGCACCAGCTCTTCTGCCCTATGACCTGATTTATTTATTCTATCCATTTGTGGTACTACTTTAAAGGCCACTAGTTATATCTGTGGTACATACCCTATTCCAATAATGTTCATAATACGCCACCAAAAAGTAAACTAAAGGGATACAAAAATGAAAGACCAAGCCCATATTTATCTAAACAAGATATATATTTTATAATGATGTTTATCAATCTTCATCTTGAGGAAGACTTTTATGACGCCTCCAGTCAAAAGGTGCCACTTATTCTAGGAGGTCCAAACAAGGGGCGAACCAACTTTTTAAGAGCATAAAAGAGGGCTGAACAGATTTTTTGGGAGTATCAAAAGAGGGCTTTGTTGTTTTCAAAAAAAGGTATAATAATGATGATCAAATTAATATATTTTTTCCAAAAAATAGGTCAAAAGAGGGCTAGGGACTAGCTAGAGCTATATCGCGAGGGAGGTAGAACCCTGGGATCGTTTTGATAGTGTCACATTTTAAAAACCTAGTGTTTAAAAGATTTATCTTCAGATTGATAATCTGTGTCTACACAACACCAGTCTGGAAGCTTTCCTTTTTGTAAATAAGCATCTCTGGAAAGTGACTTCATAGGCAATGTTTCCACAGCTCCAATAAGTGCACCTGAAAATAGCAGAACAAAATACATAGATAGGATTTGGCAGTGTATTACAAAAGTATATTAGACAACTTATAAGCTAAGGCAAAGTTATGAAAAGCTTGTCAGTTTAAGATCTGGCATTACATCACTGGCTCACTAATACTAATAAAGATAATCTGACATAACACCACTCTGGTCCACTAATAATGATAGTCTGGCATCACACCACAGTTTTTGTCTGATTTCGATAAAAAGGGTACCAAAATGCTCAGAAAACTATATCCTGCATCATATCAGGTGGAGACCTTTTTTATTTGAAACATCATCCTTTTTTATCCCCTGTATAGCCCACCCCTAATTTAATCAAGATTTTAGCATTATCTGACTAAGAAGGCTCTAAAGGTTGACCAATAGGTGCCTGAAAATGTGCTCTTAGGCTAAGGAACCCCATGTATATAAATCTGTGTGAATTGTATAAGGCATTGGTTGTTTCTTTTCATCAGTTTAATGTAATGTACAGTAGTTAAAATGTATGCATTTTGGTGCCAACAAGCACAACATGACAAAGAGTAGAGGACAATTTGCAACTCACCTCCCAACCATGCTGTGTAATTTTCTTTAGATGGTGCCTTGTGGAATCTAAATTGTTTAATCCCTAACTGATTGGCATAATGAGGTTTTTGGATAAGATTTGACAGTTCCATCTGAAATCTGTGGTAGAAGCCTGGCATCATTGCTGTGCCACCCATTACCAGCACATTGCTAGCCAGAGCTGTCCTTGTATCCAGTGGGCACTATTTATAAATAAAAGGAATTCCTGTTAATATGTAAGGCACAATATGGATGGTATCATGATCTAACCGTGTCACTCTGTAAAATAGTTCATTGTTTTTTTTTCTGTTTAAGTTTTTTCCCTGTGTCAAATCGGTCATTTTAAGAAATTCAAAATTGCATCAAAAATGGCTATCAAGTCATATAATTCTGTTTTTGACATTTTTCATATCAAAATGATTTTCTTATTGATTCATGATTTCTAAATGCCAATTGATAATGAGTAAACCGATCTAAATCTTCTTCTTCTTTTCCTTCGTCAGTTAACCAATCAAAAAGGGTTAAAGGTTAAAAAAGGTCCATCAAACATGGATGGTTATATCAGTGATGGTACTACTCAGACAATTTTATGAGCTGCCACACAGAGATTGTAAAATGAAGCACTACTCTTTCATCCTACCAAGTCACAGCATACTGACATTGGGTCCAACTGTCTTAAGACAAATCTAAATGTTAGGCAAAAACGCTGCTATATTTCGATTTTCCAAAAAGTCATAGATATGACTTGAATATTGTGCAACAAGTTTTTTGTGAGCAATTTATGTTTGCGTATTTCGCAAGAAATTATGAATTCCTCATGAATGTTATAGGTAAAATATGAAAATAAAATGAGTCGTAAATTGAAAAATAACTAATTCATCAATACTGTAGAACTTTTTTTGGGCAACGCATGGCTCTACAACAGTGCAAAATTGCTTTCAGCAAAAATAATTACAATCACACTTCTTAAGGTCGAGGAAACAAAGACAATTGCATTTTTAGACTGGCTGTGATTCAGGAAAATAGTCTCTTGAAAAAGATTGTTTCCTGAATTCGCGAAAATAAATTGCTTGAGAAAAAACAAATTTCACAGTATCTGACCATCCGATCCCATGGCATATGCCTTAACCATTGAGCAACTGGGACAGCAGGTTAAAGGTTAACTTATATTACAATGGTTTACTCAATAAGTGCATCAGGATGATAGGTGTATGTTATCATTGGAAAAAGTTGACTTTTTTTATACAAAATGTCTGCCCCTAATCCTTGATAATTAGATAAAGTTGAATGTTTCATTAGATTACCTGAACAAGAGACTCCAACAATAATGTGGCAATGGATGTCTCCTCATTGTCTTGCTCAAAAAGAACTTCTCCAGAGTGTTCTCTGAAAAGCAGAACAAAAAAATATGTAGACAAAATTCCTTACTTTTGTGTAGATTTATCTTTTCAACTGTTTGAAGATTTATCTGACATTATGAACAAGTTCACTGCATGCTTAAAAAAAATGTGCAGGTAAATATTCAGGAGTGGATCTAAAAAGCCATTTTCGCAAATATCTGATTCTTCCACTGACATTCAGCACACTGATACTAAAGATAAGGTAATCAATAAATTTTGGATAAATGAAAATACCTGATATGTCCACTGATATTCAGGACACTGATACTAAAGATAAGGTAATCAATAAATTTTGGATAAATGAAAATACCTGATATGTCCACTGACATTCAGGACACTGCTACCATCAATAGGATAATTTGCATCAGGTGGAGGATGAGGAAGCTGAAAAATATTATAAACAATGTGCATTAGATTGACTGAATTCAGTTACACTGATAAGATAAATGTTCACATTAGTTAGTATGTAGTGTTACAGGTTATAGTAGGATTGTCAGCTGATTCATGTTAAGAAAGGTTTCTTAAAAGCATGATAATGATATATACCAAATTGGTAAGGAAGATACAGAATTATTCTCCTCTTACAGTTTTTTTTTATAATCATAATGCAAATTGCAATATGCGACATCATCACGCTGCAAGATATAGTATGCAATCGAGTTCTAAGGCAAGGTGACGATAGTCATTGAACAATAGAGTTGTCAGATAGCTTCCACACAACTGATATGTCCAATCATTTTGTATGTTATGATGCAGTAGGCATGTGAAAGTCATAAAAAATGTTGAATGTCGTTTGATTTGTACTGCATTTTTTTGGCGTTGAAAATGAAAGTCCACTTTTGGAACACTGCTATAACCAAGTAGTCTATCAGAATGTCTGCTACAAAAGTGTTGTTTAATGCACAATACAAAACTTAAATAGTATGCAGCGTTCGTCTGGCAAAGTGGGTGACACTGCTATCATAGACAGACAATATGGATGTCTTTTATCTTTAAATCATAAATGTTTGGTTCAGATAAAATGTAATATTATATATAAGTAACCAATACAATTATGTATTAAAAAGCTTCACATGATCAAACATCTGTTCAGCAACCAAAATGTTATGTACATATATTGTTGACAATCTTCACCTTATTTGCATGGCCACCACGCATTATGACTTCTTGGATTTGTTGTCCTCTTGAGTACTCTGTTATGAAGCAGCAGCGAACTGTAGGAATAAAGAATTAACATTTCATAAGCTATAAAAATGTCATAATCTTTATATATTTTCTTTAATGTCAATTCAACTTTTTCATAACTCATACCCCTAAAAAGGCATTAACAGCAGTTAAAAATCATACAAACTTTTACATCTTCAAAAAATACTGGCTCGAGGGATTGATAGAAACAGATTAATGGATGCAATTTGCTTAATCTAAAAACAAATGAAAAATATTTGAAGGTAGATTGTACAGCATTCATTCATTCTGTACCTGTCATATGCGAGCTAATTCTTTCAACTTTTAAGGTGATTAGTTATGCTCAATTTCTGTCTATCAATAGAAGTTTGAGTATGTTGAAAGAAAGATATGTTAGTTGCATTGTCTTTTTTTTTTTACAAAACTGTGTTTTATTTAATTTATTTTGGTTGATCTAGGTGTTTTTGCCAAATATGTAAACAAATATCTGATGCCCTTTTGATTTTTGAATTAGCCTGGATATCACTGTTATCGGCTACCCTTCCTTCAGTTTCCAACCACCAAGGTATCTTTAGTAAGCAAAAACTTACACATGGGACATACACTTTATTCTCTAGGTGCTTTATCCTATATAACAAGTAGGATCTAAGGATGCAAGCAACTTCACTTCGTACCACAATGGCCACTTCAACTTATTTCCAAGCATTAAAATGTTTCCACTGTAATCTTGTGCCCCTTTTCTTTTTGAAGTAAGAAAGTGGTATATTTTTAGGCAAATGGAAGCACCTAACTGTTTAAAAAACGGTGTGTGAAGTAGCCACTCATGCAAGATCAAGTTGATTTGGTCTGAGTTGTCAGTTAGAGTATATAACAAGCCAAGAAGTAATTAATCTCTTTGTGTCTTGCTAACAGCGCAATATCTCAAATTTAAGCAAAATTCTACAAGTACAGTCGAACCCCGCTACAGTGCCACCCTCTACAATGCGAAAACGGCTACAGTGCCACTTTTCTCAAAGCACAGAATTTTTCCTTATATTTCTTTGTTAAAAAAAACCCTCTACAG
>JAUUEB010519458.1:0-17602 GCA_032362205.1 Clione limacina
TTCAGAATAAATAGAGGCGTCAAGCAAGGCTGCATACCCCCCCCCCCCCATCTCTTCAGTATCTATACAGAGCAAGTGATGAGAGAGTCAGAAATCGAAGATCTATGAATCTGAATAGGAGGAAGAAACCTCACAGACTTTCTATATGCAGATGACACTGCCCTACTTGCTGATAACATAACAAGCATGATGAGAATCTTAAATATAGTGGATGTAGCTGGGAGGATTGCTGGCCTGAATCTAAACGCCAAGAAAACTAAAGTCATGCACATAAACGGCAAATACACTCCACAATAAATTAAAGTTGACAACTCAAATCTTGAATATGTCCAAAATTTCAAGTATTTAGGCTCAATCGAGGAAAACGATGGCTCATGCACAAAATATATCAGAACAAGAATTGATAAAGAAAATGATACAGCTGAATAACATTTGGAAAGACAGGGAAGTCGATAAAAGAAGATTAAAATATGTGGGCCATGCACTATGCAACACAAAGACAGGCCTGATGTCTACTGTCCTGCAAGGAAAATCTGATGCAAAAAGAAAAGGGGGAAGACCACTGAATTCGTACATTGGCAACATCACCGAAGCCAGCAGACTTGGTGTTCACGAGATGACAACGATCAGCAGCAACAGAAACAGATGGCGTGCACTTGTGATGTCAGTTGGAGCTCCTACCGACGCTTGCGGTGATGGAGACAGGTAACAGGTAAAGGCTTTCTTTAACTAATTACAGATAAGATATGATGGACGAAGACGTTTTTTGCGGTTCGGCCGTCGGCCACATTGACATTGAGGGAATGTCTGAAGTCTGTTAGTTAAAGATTGCTCAGAAAATCTTGCTGTTGCGCGTGATCGCACCTTGAAGACATGGAAGAAGGTTATTTACAAGAAACTGTGTATCACATGACTACGGTCATAGTTTACTTTGAGCAAGTATGTCTTGTCAACAGTTGCATATTAAGCCTAATCATATGTCGCCTTGGAAACAGGGAATATAAACCGATTGCCTAGATAACAATGAAAATAATTATACTTAATAGTTTCCTACGAAATTATCCACACTTACGTGCAAGCGCACAAGTATTTTTTAGTGTTGTCGTCTATTTTGTTCTGCATTCATTGTAGTTTTGTTCTGAGTCCAGTAACTACAGCCTTATTCCACGAAGTCGTACTTCCTCAAGGAGGAAATTATGTCTTTACAATGGCTTCCTGTCAAAGATCTAGAATAAATTGAGATACGTGATATTGTTCTCGTTTACTATAATTGCATTAGACAGACAGTTCTTAAGGGTGTTTTAGAGTTAATGTTTAAGTCTTATGCAAATACAACTATGACAGGCGACGATAAATGTTCCTGTATCGGCCACCACAGGTCAAAGGTTAATTGTCTTGAGACCCAATGTCACTCAGAATTGTCATCTATAATTATAATATCGCTGTTGTTCCGTTCATATGAGTTATATAGTTGTTATATGAAATATTATATATACACAGCCCATTAATTATTGTATGTCTTCTCTCATATTTCACATTTCTATGTAATGAGTTGATGATGCAAATGAGTTATACGCAAATATTTCTCATGAATTACATATTATACAGTCCAGTTTGACACTCTGGAGCAATATATGCTGGATTTGATGGTGAAGAGTGGGAAAACACTATGCATCCACTTTTTCACTCATTTAAAATTTCTCAATTTGTAACCGATATTTTAATGTAATATACTCATACATTGGCACTACAACTTCTATTCTTTATAGCAAAATTTGAACAGAGAACCCTGGTTGTCTCAACAAAAGAGTCTTGTCATCCTCACTTTCTACTGGATTTATGAAGAATATAAGACGACTTTGTAACTTCTAGAGATTTCTTTTAATCTCTTGGTATCACAAGAAACATGAGCAGTACAGCTATCCTTATCCATGAGCAAGTGAACTACACAATGCAACAAACGGGTAACTATGTGTTCTCATTGTCACTTTATTATGATATTTAGATTTTCTTTCTTTGTGTTTCATTTATGTGTTTAAATGCTGAGCTAGAGAACTACGTGTAGGGTTTAATATCACTTAAATCTGGGCTCTTGTTGTTGTTGTTGCAGTTGACTAATGGCTGTTTGCATCAAATAGTCATAAATAAAATAAGAAGAAAACACATATAAAATGATGTCAGAACTACCAGTACTTTTAATATCCACAGAGAGAGATGTGTTCTCTCAATCACGACAAATATTGACATGAAAAATTAATTGCAACAAACTTTTATCACAGACATGAAATGGAATACTTGAGCAGTTACAACCAACAATCAAGGTTTGTTATTCAATGTGTGTATCGCTAGATGAAAATGATGCTAATATAAGCTGATTTTAAAATTTTCAAGGTTTTCCCTTTGTGGGTTTGAGTATACTTCTATACTTTATTTTGTACATTTTGGACAACAATATAATATGACACTTTATTTTGAAATGAGAAAAATAGGAAAACAAATATTTTTGGCAAATCTAACTCAAATGAACTGAGGAAAGATATGGGGGAGACTTTTCTGAAATCATAGAATTTGATTTTGGGCAAAGTCAATTTAGTCAAGTGTCTTCAAGTGTCTTCTTTAATCACTTGTGTTTAGCGTTTAAAGACTTTGATGCTTTCCCTCTCCTAAGCAATGGCTACTGTATCCACTTTCAGAAGGACTACTGTTATTGAGACTGCTAAAGGTACAGTTGGAAAACAAATGGCTGTAAGAAATCCTACCACAATACAAGCTCACTAAAGCCATATCGAAATATTAGATTACGCTTGAGGGACACCAATAGGCTAAACAAAAGCCAAATAATTAGTTTGATAAAATCATAACCACAAGAACATAAACAAATAACAAAGAATATTCATGTAATACAAAAAATCATTAATGCACAACTTTTCAGGCACACAGCAAACCATTTTCATTAAATTAGGTTATTGTTTGTAATTCTAATTTGCACAATTTGTTAAAACATATTAAAACCAATTATTTTGAATTCTTATAAAATAATCAAATGTGTAAGAATGTCTACACTCATATACACAAACATAAAGAGCACTTAGAACCAGCAACAAAAGTAACAAACCCAAAAAATATACAAAGATTATTCAAATAATATCAATACTGCAGTAGTTGGAAAAAAATTGAAAAGCAAAAAAAATGAAAGACATTTACTTAGCCTGGCAGTAGAGTTTGGTATGAGAAGTGTATATGCAATCACATCATACAAATACTAGCATGACGGCATGTGCTGTTGTATCAACACCTATTCTTTAGTCTTTGAAATAATAAGAGACAGCTATAGTAGAAGACAGAGTAAACACCCACTATACTGCTAACTTTGGTGGCCCAAAAAAGCTGACAATACAGAATTTTTGAGGTCTGCCATGGTGATGTAAAAGCATCACTTCTTAATAACATTTGTCAGTGCCACATTCATAATCTGCAGTATCGTTGTATTTGTAAATTAATATCAGTCACTACATTGTGCATCAATTAATACATTAACCTGCTTATCCAAGTTAGCAACATTACTGTTTGCATCTTGTAAATAGCAACTAGAAAAGATAATTACAAATCAACTGGGTGTTGGAGAAAGAGGAAAATGAATAGACTGACTTAGAACCAGGCTTTTAATGTACATTTTATCATATATGTTACATATATACTGAGCAGTCAGCTTAGTGTGAAGCCAATCATCTTGTTTGCCGCAAATGCAACTGAGGTGGTTTTGCCACATAGATAGAATGTCTGAAGATTAATGGCTAAAGAAGGTCAAGGACCTGACAGTCCCTGTTATTGCCCCAAGTGGTCTTCCCCTAAAACCATGGAGCCAGCTAATCGCTCGGGATCAGTAGGTCAAAGGATTCCACTAGAATTTTGCCCAAGACCGAAAAGGTTTGAGATTGAAAATGCACAGCCAAGTCTAAGTATCTTGTCAAGAAAACATGGGCTATAACTTGATGATGATGTTCCCTTTGAGTACTTTGTTGCACAGTAGGAAAATGTTGGCATTTTAACATATAACAGCACTACAGAAGCTGACTGTCATTATAAATAAATAATTTTTCAATTTGCTTCATAGATTGTCATAAGATTTTAACAGCAAAAGATTTACAATACAAAGCCTGCAAAGATAAATTGAGCAATATTTAGCGTTGACAAATGTCAAAAATGTTTATTAAAAAATAGCTTATATTTCCATGAACATCTAAACAAGCCATGTATTTCATGTACGATGTTGTTAGTTAGCATCCACAACAATTGGGCACTCTTGTAGCTACCTTTTATTTCAATTAGATACAGTCTGAACATGTGCAGAAGCTAACTTAACATGAAGCTTAAACTTAAGACACTTAAGGCTAGAAAAGGAAAAGACAAGAAATCCTCAGGTGGACAATGACATATATATTATATGGATTTTGACAATGTGTTCATTATGTAAATAAGGCTAACATATAATAATTAAAACAATACTAAATATTATAATTTAGAAAATATTTTGATTGTCATGTGTCATGAGGCGTCAAATGGTTTCATTATAATTCATTTCCTACCTTATCTTCTTCAATCTATAACATAAGATATAAGCAGTTGTGTGTTTAACAAGCCTGTGTAAACATATAATATCAATATATTTTGGGAAATGAATCAAGCCATAAGGCGTAGATAATGGGGAGGGGGTGTTAAATGAATATTTTTTTGTGACCAACATTAAGATTTACAATTAATAAATATTAATACCTACATACATATTACATATAAATTATCATAAATTTATGAGAACATTTGTAATAATTAACCATTCATAAGGATAAAAAGAGTTTACAAAGCTTAACCAGTAAAATTCATCTATAGATGAATGTTTTGTTATAAAAGCTTGTAGAAAGGCAAATTTTGATAAAAGGTTGTAATAAAGTATGTTTATAATATAAATGTTATATGGCATGATGTAAGGCAAAGTATGATATATTGATTAAAATAGACATAAAAACAATCATTGAGCTATCTAACATGAAAAACTTCAATTCTATCACAGACGTTTGTCCCACAACCATGTCAATAGATATAATTCTAATCTACAATAAAATTTTAAATCCTACAAGACTAAATTCATAATGAATATAACAGCAACAAATGTAACATGGGAAACAAAACTTTTTTTAAGACACTGGGCACAACATGGAAAATAGACAATAATTGTTATGCTAAAGAGGAAGTTTGACAAAGGGGACATAATCATGTAAATTAATACGGCTGTAACAAAAGTTTGATTACATCCCTTTTTCAATCGCCGACATTAGATATGCTGACAACTTCACATGATTAGCAGACAACATCACAAAACATGAGCATAAATTTATAGAGTATCTGCTGCAGGAATCAATACAGAATTTAAAGTAAATGCCAAAAATGCAAAAGTTATGCATATACAAGGAAAGAAATCCAGATGCAAAACATCACAATTAGCAAAACAAACTATTTCAAATATTCTGTCAAGAAAAACAATGGCACATGTACCAAAGATATCCAAGCTTGTAAAGGCATGGCAAAACCAAAAAAGAAACAACTAAACAATGTCTGGAAAGACCAGGCCATTCCAAATAATTGAAAAGCGTCTTCTCAAAAGTCTCAGTTGTCCAGTTGTTACGTAAGGAAGATTGATAGCCTGGAAACTAAGGAAAATAGAGAAAAAAAGAAGCAGAAATGTGGATTGGAGTGCCACAACAACAATTGAAAGTGTGTTAGAAGAGCTGTCAGTTAAGCAACAGTTATTATCGCCGAAAGCTCCGATATGTTGGTCACATAATCAAAAACACTAAAACCGACCTCATGGCAATAATCCTATGAGGCAAGGTTGAGGGGGAAAAACAGAGGAAGGTCTCATGCATCATATATTTGCAATTGAAGGACATCAGTGGCCTGATACTACACCAAATTGTGCAAATGCAGGGACTGCAGAGTGTTGCAGGTATTTGTGGCAAGAAGTGGGGCTCCAACCTTTGTTCTCTGCGAAATAGAAAGGTGACAGATGATCCAGTTTTAATGCCTCAGAAAGAAACCATAGAAGAAAATAACAATTGTTATGGAACTTCTAGCTTTTACATAGAGACAGATACAGTAAAGTCCACTTATTATCACACCCTGGGGATTAGCATCATCTATGACATAATACAGTCTGTGTTTTCAACCCAACATCCAGTATCACTGTAAGTGTGTATCAATGTAATGTTTGCAGGATTTACTTAAAAATGTCTATCTAATGTGTGTTTAGACACATTTTAGTCTAATAAATGTAATAGCACACATGCAACTGCACACTTACACTTCTCCTATACAGCTCAAATGAAAAATATTTGAATGTCAAAAAGGTCATCAAAAACATAAGACCAGATATCACAGATTTTTTTAAAGTAAAAAAAAAGTGGTGTTGTAGGAGTTTCAAGGCTCTTGCGACAAAAAGTCAAAATAAAGGTTGTTCCACATTCATGCCCTGAGCAACGACCTAACCAGTCAAAATGAATAACAAACATGCCGCAATGGCAAGGTCTGAAACCCAGACATCTGGCAATCATGTATACAATACACCTTTTAATCTAAAAAATTACAAAAACAAATGTAGAAGTAAGTTGAGCAGTTGAAAGTATGTAGATAAATAATCATGTAAATAAGAATAAATATTTTTAGTTCACTTTTTGTCATGTAAAAATAGAAATAGAAAACAAAACAAGGGTAAATCTTTAAACATAATATCAATAAATAAGATCTTTGGACATGTTCATGTGTTCTGTGTGTTTCTTGGAACATAGATCAAGTGAACTAATACAGATCTTCAACATTCAATATGGCTTCATCCAAAACAGAATCACAATAAATGTTGTGATCATAATTCAGAAACTACAAGAAAAACATCTGGTAGTCTGGTCCAATTTCATGGACTTCCAGAAAGCTTATGGTGGAGAACAAAGAGACTTTGTGTATTGAAGAGGTTAAAATTCAAGCATCACACCTTGTGAGCACCATATAGTTAAAAACCAGTTCAAACAACATACGGTTTTAATAGTAAGAAATATTAAGAACTTAGTTGCCCCATCCCCCTCTGAAAATTTGATTCACAATGCTCTAACATATGCATTTTAAACCATAAGAATTGTACACTATGGTTTAACAATCAATATTCTAACTTGTGTAACAAGGAAATTACAATAATTTTATCTTTGTAGATTATAAAAAGAACTTTTACACAATAAGACTGTTGACTATCATAACTGATTGGCTTAGAGAAACAAATGATTCAAATTGTTCAAATACCATCACAAGTAAATGATTCATTTGAGCCTATAGTGAACACTGTGTTTTAAAACAACATGAACCAAATTTGTGATCTTTCTTATACTTTTACAGTTTTTCTCCTTGATTATAAAGATATTGTGACTGATTTTATTAGTTTATGTCATGTTGAACAAATATTATTGTATATCAGATTTGTATATCTCTTCTAAACTTTCTCTCAATTGTTAAATTTATCACTAGATTTATTTTGAGGATGCCATAGAAGACAGAGAACTTGATTATGTAAAAGAACCTAGCAGAAAATTGGTGGTCTACCTACACCTAACCCTGGACAGAGCAACTCAGATAATCATGGCATGTTGACAACAGATTTGCCTAGACCAGTTTAGACCTTTTTTGACAATTTGTGATAATAAAAAATAAAATGACTAAGGCATTGGTATAAAATATAATTGTATAAGACACAATTCAGGATGATTGCCAATCTCTGCTCTGGAAGGAAGTTGACTTTTTCTTGACCCCCAATTCTCTCTCGACCAAACCATCAGCCTCATCAGTAGCCAGCCAGTTTTTGCACACAAAATGATATTCTTCATACACAGGCACCTGAAAGTGAACAGTAATCAAAAATATAAAATCATGTACTGAAAAATATCACAATATATCATTCAATCTAATAGTTCCTTTCTGGTCGCTTTGCAAGCTTTCTATGAGTTAGACTTAGTGCTTGGGGAAGCCCAAACTTGTGTAAAATAGATGATAATTTATGACACTGTAAAAAGCCATGCTATAATCTATGAAAGCAGAGAATATGTTCATCCTCTGTATTTCTCATTTTCTCTATCAATATCTGTGGTACAAATAACAAGTCTACTTTTCCTCGGTTTGAACAATATCCCGCTTCAAAGTCTGATAACTCTTCTTCAACTTTTGAATGTATTCTATTCAAGATGATAATAAGCAGGATTTTACATACATGACAGATTAATGCTACGGTTCTTTAAATTCCACTTTCTTTAGTGTTTCCACTTTTTAAAGGATAACAAATTCTTGCAGCTTCCAATCTTTTGTCGATTAACATGTGTTTCATATCTTGTTGAATAGATGGTGCATTGGTTTGATGCTAGCTGTCCTGTGTTCTTTAACAATTTACTTGGGATCTTATCCAGTCCTGGTGATTTCCCTTGATCTGGTCTCATGCTGCTTTCACTTCATTGAGAAGAAGTAGTTGCTCTTTGGTTTTAAAGTTGAGATAGTGAACTTGTGGAATGTTTTGTAAATTTATGAATGATGGATAGTACACATTGATCTTGAAATGTTGTATGACTTTAAATTTGGAGTCTATTTCTTATAACCTGACTCTCATGAATAAGTAGAAGTAAATAGACACAAACAATACAAACAAAAGCTTACCTTGATAACTTTACCATGTCGGTCAAATATTGAACTATAACTTCCCTCGGCATCATTTTCCTCATCTTCACTCAACTCTTCATCTGATGATTCCTCCCTAATGTCTGATAGTTGCCTCTCTTTCCTTTTATCAGACAAACGTTTTTTATTATTCTTGCCTTTTGACTTTGCTTGTTTCTTCACATTTTTCAGAAAGTCAACAACATTTTCACGGTTGAGGTATTTCTTGATTTTTATCTGTAAAAAGAAATTTACATCATTTTGTCAAAAAATATGTTTAGCCTGTGTGTGTCTTATTTGTAGCTATGTGTATTGTGTATTGGTTCCTTTAAAAAGCTAACAAACAATGACCAGAAATAGAGATACCATAATTATAAAGACATTTGATCAATTCAGCAATTGTAATGTGTTCAAGAGAAATATCTCTTTAGCTATCAGATTAGAAAAGGCTACTAACCAAAATCTATACAATTGATTACACACATAATTATATGACTTGGAGATAGAACATCATTTTCATGGCTCATCAAGGCTCTCATTTATTTATCAAGCACTGTTAAGTCAATCATGATTCATAAAAGATCTGAGTTCAAAGCGTGGCTTAAGAGTTGATCTTTAGCTTCTTATCAAAACTTCTTGTATGTTGGTCAATGTCTTAAGTATATCAGCCTGTTCTTTGTAATTTCACTCTGTGTTAACCTAAGTTGGTCATTCATGAGGGACATGCTCGAACCTGATCAATGCACTTTACGGCATTCATATCTGTACATTCTCAGCCTTTTTGGAAGTGAAATATTAAGCTGCTGATCATTGTGACCATCTTACAATTTCTTTCCCTTCCTTTCAGGTTGAGATTCAAGGTTTTCTATATTGCTTTTCCTAAGACCTGAATAGGTAATTATCAAATATAAAAAAGTTCTTACTTTGCAGGTAGTATATTGATTACAAGCCTTTTGGCCCATATTTAGAATCTTGACAATAGAGTCACTCGATTAAGATGTATAAAAAACAAGAGATACACAAAGGGCACAAGTACAACTTACATCCTCACAATACCATCCAGCACCAGGTCCAGAGTTGTCATGACCTATTTGTACTCTAGTGATCTCTCCTGTATCCATGGTACTTAACTGTCAACAAAAAACAAGTAAGCAAAGTATAAGTAAGAGCATTTTTTCTTTTCCTCAAAATATCCAAGTAATTCATGAAGAAGGGAAAAATCCTTTTAGAATGATATTTTGATTTATCTGTAAGGAAATCATTTGTTTACCATGTCCTTACAGCAAGAGCGGATATTTTGAGTGACCTATTGCTTTAAAAAAACATTGGATCTTGAAAACTGAAGGTGGTAAATCTAAATAACAATAACATTCAGTTGGAAACTTAACAGAAAACACAGAATGGAGTGTACATAGTGTTACCAACGCTGACTAAATCTTATCTATCAATACTTCCATGGACTCATCCACAATAAGTCAGTAAGTTAACAAATTAACAAATTAAATAAAAATCAAGATCTCACCTCAAAAACCTCTGCCTTTCCCCTCTCAAAGTTATCTTTGCTGTCATCCATGAACAATTTTTTAGTTTTGCCTTTCTTGCCATGTATAATGATGTAAACATTTGCGTCTGTACCTGCATAGCGGACGTCACCTGTACGGACAGTCACTTGGTATTGAACTGGTTTGCCTGGAAGAGAAAACAAAATGTTGACCAGTTTTACTTCAAAGCACATATGAATATAAAAGCTTTACTAACTATTGTACCAATATGCCCATAATATAAAAGATAAGATAATTTGTATTATACAAATTCAAGGTGATCATGAATATGTTACAAACACATGTGCGGATAAACACAATAGAGATACATTTTACAAACAAATCATCATCATTTATCATATGTCGGGGTTCAATAATTATAATGAATTACATTATGATGACAAATTTCAAAGAGTAAATGATGTGATGATCTTGTTTTTGAATAGGGAACAAGCTTTCCTTTGATTTCATTTCTTTTGTCAAGACAATTAGCTGAGACATTAAGCAACCATTTTTAAAACAGTATACATCTGTACATCTGCAGTCTTAAAACACTTTTTCTTAGATGGAGCAATAAAGAGGAAGATATTGTTTGAAACATATACACAGGGTTCAAAATAATGATAGAATGTTTTTCTGCTACAAATACAAAAAAAAACAATGACGACAACAATAACAACTAGTAACAACAAGATCTAATACACCAACAGAATGCCTATATTAATGATCCTGAATGACCTGATTAGAATAAACTTGAATAAATGGATAGTATAATGCCTTAGCCTAATTCATACTAGATTCATTTACGTAACCCTGAAAGTGAGAGCTTTTGTCAATATAAAACAGCTGAATAATATATGGAAACCATTGTTAAACAAAAATTTAACTATTGTGTTACTGACAAAATAAATTAGTTTTAAATCAAAGATACTAATGAGATCAATTCTATTGCCCACAGAATATTTTCAATTGTTTTTTCAAATAAAACATGGCAAGATAACATGATTTGTAGGTTAAAAGGGTATTTTTTTTTTAGATTTGTCATTAATATTTATGAATTTTTAGATGACCTAGATACTTTGATAATGCATACAAAGTTGTAGCAATGTTCTAGATTGTATCTGACACAAGTTTGGTTACATTAAAACAAGAGTAAACAGAGATTAAAGATATGGTTGTAACAGATCAACATTCTTTAATTGATTTTGAATGCAAAATAACATTCTTTCATGGTGACACAGACTTTGCCTCATGACCTGTAGCATTACAATATATAATCATAGAGTGTTAATACCATAAGTTATTTCTTCAAATGTATCTCTCTTTGATGACTTATCATTATGATCATTGAGATAGCATTTGCAGTAAAACCTTTCAGATCTTGCTAGTTATAACCCAGATTCATTCTGATTCATCACAATATAAAGGATGACAATTATAAAAAAAAAAAAATTTACAGTACATCTGTAACATTCAAAGAATTATGACTTATGGTAGCATCAAATTAGATCAAGACTTTTCTGTAAAAAGAATAGGAATTCCATCTTGTTTATTTGATTTTTTAAATTGTCTCGTGTTAAACCGGTTCAGATACATACATCAAGAAAAGAGATCAAACCCATTGAACACTTTAGTATATGATAGGACATCAAAATTTCTATCCAGTTCACAAAACAACAAAAAGGACAGATTTCTACAGTAGTAGGCATTTTGTTTAACGATTAAACATCAACCAGTTATGTAAAATATGTACGATAAAGTGATAGAAGCAAGATATATTTTTGTTTAATTAAACAATGTGATAAATTTCAACATAGCAAAGAGACGACCATCAGTACAGTCATTATATGAAAAAGAACTAAAATTGTTTTGTATCTTATTTGTTTGTTATTGTGTTGAAATGAGCTGCAATAATATATTCCATTGTTTCGCTATGAATTGTCTTCTATTGTTCTTATTTAATATTATAATGCATTAGTTTTTATCTTTTATGTTTTTTGTTGAATCCTATGCACTATTGGGTTTAAAACTTTGATAATTCCCTTTGCCTACAGGTTGGCTGCTTTTGTCTACAGTAGAACTCATATTTTTATAATAAGATGCTTTTTAGACACACCCAGAAGGAACATACATACACACACTAACACACATGTGTATGCACACTACACACACACAACTCTTGAGCATGAGCATAGTACAATCAAATCTACGACAGTAATACAATCAACATAGTGGATCTGAAGTATTTTCCTATGTAAAAGTCTTACCATAAACGGTAAAAGAAGTAAGCGCTGTACAGGGGGAAAAGGAAGGTGTAGGGTTGTTAAGTGCATTCAAGTTTCATTAGTTCAACTGTATTTTTTTCTACTGTTTTGTCTTTCCATGTTTTGTATCTTTTGTTGCTCCCTACTTTATTATTCTTAGGACTACATGAATCCTTGTTATTTTGGTTAAATATCCAAGCATTAAAGAAACAAAACAACAATTAAGTAAGTATAAAACAGAAAAACGGTCTGTAAAGATTATGTATATAAATATTTAGGTTAGCTGCCTGTAAAACATATAATAATAAATCTGTTAAGACTAAGACTGTATAACAAACTATCATTAGCGGTGCTGACATTGTAATCTAGTTATATCATCGAGTTATGTGCTGTAAGGGTAAAAAAAAGAAGTTTTACTCCCAACATCACCAGTGATAACTCAACAACTATAATGTGAAAGATGTGAAGTTTGGAGTTAAAAAATATATACAGTAGGTTCAAAAGATTTGATTTGTTAATTTTCAAAAAGCTTTTTGGATTATCTCAGTTTTATGCATCAAAACATAAGTATGAGGTTATTATAAATAATTAGATAGCAAGAAAAGTCATAATTAGAAATATTTCAATAAAATGGAATAAAATTAGGTGAGCACAAAACATTCATCCTACAGTTTAAAGACAACAAACCCAAATGTAATTACAAATCATAGGTCTATTTCCTGGCATATTTCATTTCACAAGTCAAATACCAAACACTATATAATGTAATTACATGGTAAGATCTTTTCATCCCTTTGTACGAATGAAAAAGTTTCAATATATGTCATAAATTGAGACCAGAAACAGTGGTAGATTCTAAGATTTTCTCTTATTCAAAAACATAAAAGATAAACGAAATTCATCTCACATTTCTTAAAGGTGAAAAATGAAGACAGTAACTTGTGACAGTCAACAAAGGTGAAAACCTAAACCAAAATGTGACAAAAAATCAATCTCCAATAACATTGGTTGGCAGGTTGTTAGAATTTTACGACCCTTGAAAGACTTGAAGGTGAACTACGAAAAGTAAATATAACATAAACATCCCAACCAAGAACTGAGGTAGAGGAGAGTGGTAACAAACATGCTGCACAGGATTGATTCAAACCTGGGCCCTCATATCTGTAAAGCGGACAGATTGCCCCTAAGATTTCCTAAAACAACCTAGCACTTAGGTCACTTACAATCCTTAAAGTATATAAAAGAGGTGACAAAACAAAATCCTGAAAATAAAATTGTCTAAACGGATATGTATTAACTATGAATCCTAATCTTTTCACAACTTTGTATGAATATTTGTTTAATTGGTTACTCAACTAACCATTAAAGGCTACCCTGGGTTGATGTGGACTTCCCACTCATCAGGCCTTGGGGTTGAATGGAGATCTTCCACGTCAACCCAGGGTAGCCTTTAATGGTTGATGGAGTAACTAATTGTTTATGTAACGCGTTCTACGCACTCATCTTCTACATATTTGTTTAATTATTTCATAAGACTGCTAACAACATGGACAATGACATCTTTGTTGTGAGCAAACTTAGAGGACTGCTCTTGCAATAGTCAATGCTTAATGCTCTAATATTAAAACATTTTGGTGCTTCCCTTCACCCTGACGTTGGCAGCTATTCAGCTTCAAAAGATATCCTGTTCTTAAGACAGCTAGAGTTGACAGCTTAATAATGATGTCAAAAGCAAGCCATCATGTAAGGACACTGAATACTAAAACATGAAAAATTCATGCAATTCAACATCTTAAAGAAGACAATGAAATATAGTGAATAAACAAAAATTTCTTGACTTCTGTACAGAAGATATATCTGCCTTTGTGATGTTATAAAGACAGATAAAATTAAAGTATGATATTAATGATTGCATTATAGTGAATAATAAAAACATGCTTAAACATTGAACATTGTTAATCTAAAAAGCAAGGTGTTTTAAAAAAGTGATAAAAAGTTAACATTTAAAAGGTTCCAAATTTGTATTAAAAAAGTAAAATCACATAAAAATATGATATATATATATATGAAGCGTGTTTTTAACCTATGAGAACCACCACTTTGCGTCCATCAGCTGTAAAATCAGAACAAACTTATTATTAAACGATTATCTTTTTAACAATGCATGGATAAATAATTTAAGGCTTATGATAAAATGTATTTTTGGGAAACATGGAGCAGAGAAATCATTTGTGCGCAATAAAATGGGATTCTGATTGTAAATTGTAAACATTGACATCTAGAATTATTACTGTCATGGGTGATCATGTTTCTCACATGTCAGCATCACTTTGTTTGTGTGATCATGTTTACTGTCATAGAATTACATAAAACATTGGTCTAGTTTGATAAATGTTGTAATGCTCAAGCAATTTTAACCCAAAAATGTGTTACATTGTTATCATCATTTGTGACACCTCCGCTCAAAAAGTTTCACATGTTGTTGAGCTTGAAAATTGAGTTAAAGTCGTTTCTTGTTCTATATGCATTAAAGAAAGTTTGTTTAGAATTTCTTGAAAATAAAAATGACAACATCATAGCATTTGAGTGTATGACAACATCTCAAAAACACTCTTTGAAGAAAAAGGCTCTAAATATTGTGATATTATTCACATTTCATTAACAAAGAATGGTTTACAATTTTAAAAAGAAAATTGCTTTTTCTTATGGCAAAGAAAGGACTGAGACAACATAATATAAAAATTCACATTTTTGGTAACTCAATGGCTTATGTCTTCACAAGTTTTTTTTTTCTAAGAATCAAACTCAGCTACATGTGGCACTTTTCCATTGGAGGCAACACATTTGTGTTATTGTATGGTGTAAATATTCTTCCCCAAGGGCACTAAATCATTAAAGGCTAATTAATTCACTAAAATATCTATGCTCTTTCTCATCTGCATAATTTTCAACAGTATTTGCAAGAAAACCATAAACTTCTCTCATCTTCGAAATAAAAGCAATGTCTCAAATAAGAGTGATGCCCTTAAAACAAGTAAGAAATGCTCACAATGGCTCAGATAAGAGCAAAAGCTGGAAAATCCAAACTTAAGCTGTGTGAATTTCTAATGATATTTTCACTAATCTCTGTGTACTTAAATAAACGCCCCCTCCTCCCCCCCTATTCCTATTTTTGAGAAAATTGAACAACCCAATGCCTTACTCCCACCCTCCTAGGAAATCATTTTCTGACAAAAGACCAACAAAAAACATATAATAATAACTTGCACTATGGATCTTCCAACATCAATTACTTGTAGTATTGGTCTATACCATACATTTTAATACAACTTTGTCAATTAACAAAGGCTAAAATAAATATGTGTTGTTATTTCTCCATCTACCATCCCCATTCACCCTTTTATAACCAAACCCCTATTTCATTTCAATGTACAAAACGTTCTCATCCCCCTTTTATTCCTACCCCCCCCCCCTTATATTCGAGGCCACAGAGTAATGTGTATAAGTAAATAAAAAACATGCTCCTGAAAAAATTAATGTGTATAAAGGAATTCATAAAAAATAGTGTGTATCCAATCAAAAAAATTTGTCATTGAGGGTGTGGTGCCTGAGTAAAATGATGTAAAATAAACATATTTAGATTCAAACTCACCCTCTGAATCACTGTCTGCATAATCAGACAGAAAATGTACATCAGAGTTAGTTAATGGTTGTATTAATATTGCTGCTTGAGGAGCAGTAGACTTTTTGTAAAACCTGAGCTTGTGCAAGGTTCCTAGGAATCCATGGCATAGCCAAACAATGACGTAAATGTCAGGAAGATGCTCTGTTTTTGCCCAAGTTTAATCAAACGTTTCAATGCCCATGTCAACAGTGTAAAATTGTAGAGTTGTGTCCCTTGATTCCCCATAAATGTAGGCAACACTCAAAACTAATACAGAATTAAAAACGATGTGATTTAATTAGGATCAACACACACTGCATGGTGTTTGGGCAAAACAGAACTGAGCAATCAACATACTGCACCTCAATGCTGCCAAAGCCAGGCAAATTTGTCTAAGTTTCTGAGCAGGGTAGATAAAGATTCTCATGAAATCATTACCCTGGAATAAGCCTGACAGACTTGAATAGCCATGAGGAATAGGAAATCAGCAGCCCAAAAAAATAAGCGCAACATCACGCTTATTAGGCAGACAACAGTTTTTTGGTAGAATATCGACTTAGGACGAACAGCAAGTTATCAAAAAAGCTAAATAAATAAAATACAAACATATTGGTTTTACCATATCAAATAGGTTCATTCCAGTGCAAGCTCACATAAATCTATCAGTTTGGAAAAATGTGCTGGAGGGTAGATTTATAGTGGGAAAATGAAATCACTCAAGTATGAAATGATTAAGTCAAAACTTTGGTCTACCTGTGGTTATTTCCTTTGCTAGTTTCCTCTTTGCTCTGATCTCCCTCCACAAATGACCATCTCCCACATCTCGCGCTAACCAACCGTGTAACAGGAAGTAGTAGATCATTGTGGGATGTTGGATGTTTTGTAATATCACCTGATGATAAATAGTTCAATGTTAAAGGTTGCTTCAGGTAAAATTGCTGTAATAATGGGAAAAGGCTTAAAAAAAATTCTGATAAGACTTAACTTTTTGTCTGCAGTTGGCATTGATGATTGATGTACCTGGTCATGTTTCACCTCCTCCATTACACCACCATTATTTAGTTCACAACTTACATGGGTTTAATTTAGCATGAAGATTGATGAACTTTTGAGAAAGTTTTGACATGTGTCTGTTTTAATTGTTTTAATACAGAATAATAATATACAGCATTTATAATGCGCATTTCCATTTTTAAAAAGTGCTCAAAGCGCAGTACATAAAAAAAATCAACAACCCTACAGAGTGAATAACATAATATGACAATTTTTTAGCAGTCACCCATTAAACAATGATGTACAAGAAGATATGCAGTCAAACAGATCTATCAATAACTCCAACTCAAATTGTAATTATGAAAGAAAACAAATTATGAGTAACAAATAACAAGCCATGAATT
>JAUUEB010519569.1:0-17602 GCA_032362205.1 Clione limacina
CTCTAATTTACAAATTATTGAGCACTGTAAAGTTATTCGTGACTCCTTAAAAAATTCTATATATATATATATATATAGACATCAACAGGTCAGTGACAATTTTGTCTCTATTCCATGATGACCCCCTCTTCTACAATGACCCCACACATATTTGGGTGAATTCAATAAAACTCATGATCTTAAAGAAGAGCAGTAACTAGACACATGGACTAACTTTCCACTGCTGTAACACACTGATTGGTATCAGTCTATTAGTGTGAAAACAAGATTTCTGTGTAAAATATGTAACAGCAGCGTGCTAAAGGCTGCTCAGAGTTTCAATATTTGTTATGTCAGACAATAGACATACAAATTCTTACAATTGATATACTACTCACATGTCTATTTTTTGAAATTCTTTAAGTACAATGATAGAAATTGTGTAAACTGCAAAAGTTATTTGTGCTGTGCACATGACTTTTTTTTAGAATTGTTTGAAAAGTATTACGCATGCCATTAAGATTGAGAAAATGAGGTTTAATGTAATATCAATATTGCAGTAACTTGTTTCGTGTAGTAAGCATAGATTTGAAAGATATACAGAAATATGAACTTCTCTCAGCAAAACTAGGATTACTCTCACAGATCTTATTAAAATCTTTTTGACATTAGGCCTACGTATTCTTTTGTTATGAAAACTTTTTAAAGATTAATATTCATGAACGCTTTTTAAAGCGGCTAACAGCAAGACTTCTTGCATTCAAGCCAAGCAAAAATTTCAGAGACAAAAATAAAAACTCTTCAAATATATTAAGGGTTATATTTTGAAAGCAATAATTAACTAGTACTATCATGAACATTGTTAGGGAAAATACACTTGTTTCAGTCAATCTACCTTTTTTTACTATACAAAGTCTTTGGAATATTAGATCTTACCTTTATTTGGAGCATAGCTGCTCATATCTATCTTCCCTCCTGTACTTGTAGTGCTCATGACTATTGGAATTCTGTAGTCTCCAAGTCCATGTCTAGCGTCACCATCCCACTCATATGCTGAGTCAGGGAGAACAGTGCCAACGTGACCAATGAAAGTGCCATCAAGGTCTCTAATCATACATTTCTTCATCCCGTCACAGTCAAAATCAACACAGTCAGCACCATTAATTTTTCTGAAAGAACATTTGACATAAATCTAAGTTGTCAGTAAAATCAAACCTTTTTGAAAAATGGAAATGGGCCTTAACTTAATAGTATATGTACTTGAAAATATACCTGTATAGCTTATCCTTACCACCAATTATGATTTGTTTAGTGTCTAAATATACATGTATCTGTTTTCAGTGTCTATACAGTCATCTCTGCGTCACTTTATAAATCCTGGTCTGGTTTAAATCACTGATTTTTTATGATACGCTTTTTTTTCTTTTATAAAAAAAAACTTTTTTATAAGCTCTTTCTGATAGCCAAAAACCTGTATTATCCTGGCTTTTACAACAGAATCTGACACATCTCTGTGTGCATAGGAAAAACACAAGTTACACAAGAGGATCAGGGGACATGTCATCATAGCAGGTGATGATCTATATGTTAAGTGTCAAGAAAAAAGGATTGCTCCTTCATAAATATTATGCCCTCCGATTATTATCCTGTTTAAAACTTGGTGCTTGCCACTGACCAGGCAGAAGGATTATAACCAGAGATAACTGTATCTTTCCCATATGTTTTGCTCTAAAAATGGTGATGAGTACCTCAGTGTAAATCCTTCACAAAATGCTGTTGAATTGGGGTATTCTACCACTGCATATTCATGATATACCATTTAACCAATTATCTTTGAAAATCAAGAGTCATTCAAGGAAAGCACAACAAAGTGCATGTAAAACAATTTAGACTAAAATGGACGACAAGTTTGTATTAGCATAAAATTTAAGCATACGCAAGTTACCATTTTGTCACTTTCTATTTCCAAAGGTGTTGGAAGAATTCCACAATTTCAACAACATTTTGTGTAGAGCTTACTTTGCTCTTAATTCAGTTAACTCATTGTGACCTTTGATCACTTTAATAGGAGGAATAATTTGACTTAAACTTTTTTAAAGACAAGACAGTATATACTATACATGTTTACTCACCCTACAGCTGGTTTGTCAAAATAGACTTTGGATTCAGGTTCCACATTTGACAAAGTACTTGTTTGAATGTGAATCTCATGCTGACCATCATCATTAGCCTTGCTGGTAGCAATAGCCTTATCACGTCCACCAGTGCATGATCCAAAATTTGCAAATGCATTGCCTGAAAGTGCAAAAAAGACAGCAGTAAATAATCAAACTTAAAAAAAAAGTTTGTGAAAATAATAATTTGGCTAAGGGGAGTCATTTGTAATGTTAGCCTATCATTTTTATTACCAATGCCCCTTGCCTTTTTGGCAAAGCAATCTTCCCCAAAATACAAGTTCAAGAGTATTGTCATGCTGCATGTAAAACCAATGAGACTGACTTTTTAACTTCTATATTAAAACAGAGAAGTACTGACAACTGGTTTGTTAGTGTGCCCCATTATGCCCATATGAAGTTATTCAAAGAAATTCATTCATAATATAACTGTAAACCACTAAAAAAAATGATATGAAGGCTGAACACTAGCTTGCACAACTAGAGGGCAACACTGTTTGGTAACATTCATTGTTTGTAGAATACAATGCTTTTTGGTTTTACTCAATGCAATTTTGTCATTATTCAATAAATACTAAATCATCAACATGAATGTCACTGTCATAAATTCCATCAAAACTTAAGTGAAATATCACTTAAATTACACATGTAAAAATCTTTCCAAAGTGAAGTGACATACATATTTGTAAAAACATATATTGCCATTTAAAAAAATGAAGCTTACGCTCAAATAGCTATTCAATGATTTAACAGTACAACTAAATGTAAATCTTAAAAGATAAATTTTACAGTATGTATAAGGATAACGTTATTAGAAAAAATGGAAATTTGCATGTTGAAAAGTGGAACTTTGATCGAAGATATATGAAATGTATTTTTATATGCCAAACATTCAAATGCTCACCACTAAGCCTTGTAATTCCTTTGATTGTTGGATAACCCATGATTCCAATTAGCGGATGTGTTGGAATACCATTTGCTGCAGTGGTAAAAATTGCAAACTCCATTCCAACTTTATTGCATGGTTGACCACCATTACGGCTGCGTGCATTATAACTTACTATCTGATTGTCATCCGTTGTGTCCCTAACATCAAGAGATTCAGAGTAGGTACTTGTCTTTCCAACAAATACATTGTCATTTACATCACAAAACATGTCCGCCATTTCATGTGTTACTGCACTTGGGCCAATGATAAATGGCCATAGGCCAACTCCATTCTCAACAAATATGTTATTTGAAACCTTAAGACTTGCTCTGTTGTTGAAGTAAAGTCCAAAGTCTTGGTTTTTCCATATTGTAAAACCATTATAGATTACACAGGTGCTGTCAGGAATAGGGTCATCAGTAAACAGCCCAATACCTACAGAGAAAAGGATACATTAATATAGCTAAACTTTTAAAGAAGAAAATGATAAATTATTATAATACAATCTTTATTGGAATGTGGCTAAAATTTTGGCTGGGGTTTTCAGTTTCTTTTCATAACTGTGTTCTTATTCACTCTTTCATTCTCTAAAAAAAAATAGGTCTATTTCAAAGATTGTTTTTTTAAGTTGTTTTTGTAGTAATACCACCAAGCCATTGCCAAATTATCTGTTGTTACACAATTTGTGACCAACTTGAGTTGTAACTCACCTTCTATTTCACCCAAAATCTAAATTACTTTGGAAGGTGAAACATACACTGCCATATGAACCAAATACAATATAATCCATCCATATAAAATAACTTTTTATTCAAATTAGTATTTTTGCAAGGGACTTATTTTTGAAAATCCAAGCAGGTCTACATTTGCAATTGTCTTGTTTTGCGACCTTTAGAAATATGAAAGTTTTTTTTTTGCCACAAGCAACTTTGTAGGTGTATGCTGTGACCTTAGTTTCATTCCTTTTACAGAGTCCTGTTGATTCAGTGAGACTATCCTCTCTTCTTTCTCTAAGTTACCACAGGTATCACAAGTCACTACAGTAGGTTGTGTGTTCATAAGCCTTGCAAATTGTCAGATTTTTTGCAAATTGTCAGATTTCTAGGAAATTACGCACAAATAAAATGGCAGTGAAAAAGTGTTTACAGTAGCCATTACTCAAGCAGTCTTACAAGAAAGTCTTTTGAAGTATGATAGCAGCCATTGTTTGGGATAAGAGAAGCAGTTAAATGTTTAACAAAAAAGAGAATGTTTAAAGCAGCTTGCTAACACAAAACTAGTTAAATAACTTAAGATTAATTTATTCAAGTTAATAGAGGACTAAAACCGTTAAATTGATTAATATAAGAGCATTGTTTTAACATTATACCTTCATAAATATATAATGGCAAATCAAAATTATTACAAAATGTTTTTGTATTTTCATACCAAGCATTGCTCCAGTTACAACATTTCCAGTCCACAAGTCAGGGTCAGCTGTAGTGCAGGGTTGTCCACCCAACTTAAACCCAAATCTTTCAGCACCAGCTACAGTGTTATTGATGAGCACAAGGCCAGTGGCGGACAGACCTACAATGCCAGCCTCATATCTTGTGTTTGTTGGTTCCTTTCTATCCAAGTAACTACCAGTCCAAACTGACAAGGCTACTAAGTTATTGGTCAATCTTGTGTTTGTAGCCTCTGTGCGAATACCTAGTAAAATATAGACAGAGAAGAAAAACAGCTCATACCATAGGACTGTGACTCACAAACTTATCATGACATCAGATAAGAACCCATTGAGATACTCAAAACGTACCATCTATAACAATATACACTGAATTGTATGCTTGCTAGCGTGAAAATTTTCTTAAAAGTCCTTGGCTGGAGTTTGATATTTTATGAATTTATTTTGTTTTTCCATACATTTCTTAAAAAGCGGCCGTCCGGGACAGCACTTAAAATAACAAGTTAACAGGAAATTTGCAAAACTGCCTTCATATAAAGTAAATATTCTCGGTCCTTAATAACAAAATATTCTAAAGGTTGGCTGAAATTTGTTTGTATGCTTGCATGACAATTTTCTCAAAAGTCCTTGGAATTGATTTCTGGGACTATCTTCGATCTTCAAATCTTTTGTACACCATAACATTATTCTGCTCTCGAAATAAATTTTATCAAAACAACACCATATGCATGACCAGTAAAGACTTTATCTACAACAATAAGCTATGACAGTAAGATAAAGAAAGATTCAAAGACATACCATCTCCTACTGCATGATAAACAACATTGTCATCAATCTCAAGATCATCAATAGCAAAAGCTCCTATGGCAGTGTTGAAACCTGAGTGGAAGGTACTCTTCTTCACATAGGAATAACGGATTTCTCCTTGGGTACTGGTCGTATCCACAAAGGCCAATGAGAAGCGAGGATCATAATTCTCTGTAAAGCCTTCTTGACCAGTGTGGTAAAATTCTACATTACTGATCTGAGCAAAACCTGAAGAAATATGGATAAGTTGAAATACCAGTACATTCTTTAAAACAATTTTTTTTTATTTAAGTCTAAAAAAAGGAAAGAGTGGAAAATAAGCAAAATAAATGACTTTATTATGCAAATGTAAGTAATGATAGCACACATAACAATGCAAAAAAATGACTTTATATTGCAAATTCACTGAGCAACAACACAAGTATAACTCTATGCTAAAAAAAGTACTTCATGGTGCAAATGTACAGAATAATCACAAAATAATATCTCTATGCAAAAAAATAACTAAGTCCAATGTAAACTTTAAACACATGCATTGTTAAAGAGTCTTACCACTATTTGTTATTGCCCCAACATTTCTTTGACCAACAACGACTCTAGCGCCATGTGACTCAGAGATCAGTTCATCATACTCTGCTCCTTCTATTCTTATATTTCTGGTTAACACAGCGACCACTGCCCTCAGATCAATGTCTTGTCCATTTACTGTTTCTCTGTGAGCTTTATATAAGAAAATAAAAGTTTATGGTATGAAAATAAAAATACATGAAATGCAACCATACAAAGAGGAAGTTGAACATAGAAGGAAAACAATATTCTTAAAATCAAAGCTGTGTCTGTAAAATCTAAAGACTTGACCATTAGAAGTATTAGTGAGAATTAAGAATGCACTTATCAGTAGCATCAAAGGTAATGAATAGAAAAATAATTAATTATTGAACAGAAAAGACATATTGTTATTTTAAAAAGTCTTTCTTCAGTATCAAGGTATTTCATATAATGGCTTTTATTGAACAGAGACACACATGTACATTCAGAGTATATAAGGTCAAGGAATCAGCAGATTAACACTAGTAAACCTACAAAGACATTCACTACCATGGAGACACACATTTCCATACAGTGTGTACAAGGAATCTGCTGGATAAGCGACTACCTTAGTAAACTTACATCAGGTAGTCAGTTATACTGCTGTGTGGACAGGAGGCACATGATAACCACTTTCTACAAATTTTCAACCATGAGAATTGTGTCCCATTGTGGAAGTTGAATCGACAGCACTTTAAGACAGCAGGTTTAAAATTCTGTTTCCCTAACCACTCAGCTGTCACGCCAACAAGTATGTGATAGTGCAGTGAGTAGAGCATCTGGCTATCATATGGGTGACCTGAGTTTGATGCCCAGTCCTGGCAAATTGTATGAACTTCCAGTTAATACAGCAGTGAGTTGGTATCAAGGTCTTTTCGGACAAAAAAGCAAGGCCAAACTACCTCATATGCTGAATGCCTAAAAATTGAGACTTGACTCCTGATTATACTCAGAAATGAGTGGGAGTAACTTTTCTTTATAGTAAGCCATGATCATTATCCACTCAATATCAAAATATTTTAACATTAATCTAATATAAGCCCTTTATTTAACATTTTCAAAAGAACAAAGTCTGTTATGCCATAGCACACTTTTTGCCAAACAATACTTACAAATATGGCGATGCTGGATTGTGCTATTCAGTGTAATGCTAGTGCCAGAAATAGCTGTAATACTGAAGATCTCTGTATGCCAAGCGTTATAATCAGTAGTTGTGATAAGGATGTCATCTCCAACTTGCCAGCTTACAGCATCAGTTGTTACAATCTGGTTTCCTGAGTCCACTGTCTGAGCAAGGTAGGTTTTGGTGAGGCCTTTGTCAAGACCATGGAGCTGAAGACCTCCAAACACACCTGGACAAAAATCAGACTTGCTAATAAAAAGTAAACTTGGCATAATTACAGTCAAATTAATAAATAATTTTTAATGAAATTCTGTATTTAAAGACACAAATATACATTTACTTCCAAGGAAGCTTAGAAGGTATATCTGTGGCTTCATGGGGCCTGACTGGGAAATAATGAATTGGAATAAAACAAAAAATGCATAAGGTCCAGTGAAATCTAAAATGTAGGACTACAGGGTCTTTCGATACCTTAGCCAGCCAAGCTGGGGAGTCCATAACATCATTTGACACTTTGTCCTTGACCCCAAACATATCTCATCTTTTACCCAAATTTGTATGACCATGAGGCTATTTGTCTTCATCCTGTACAAGTTTTTTTTTGTAATGTCTGTCATTTTAGCTAAGGTGTAGAAAGACCCTGTACTGGATTCCAGCTCTGACAGCCTTAACATAAAACATCAGTCCCAATGACATAACATTAACTCATTTGTTTAAATACAGACAATGTTAAGAGCATCTTGTGATATGCACATGAACAAACCTATAAACTTTGCTCCTAAAGGTACTCCGTTGTTTGGAATGCCTTCAGCCCTCTGAGATCCTCGTAGTCTGATAACCAGGTTTCCAGCAAATGGATGGGCGCTGTCCCAGCCTGCTATTATTCTTCCAGTGATCATAATGTAATCAGCTTCAAGCACTATAGGGGTACTTGAGGTCAAGTTTTCAGAAAACTCCAAACCTCCTTCCACATTAAGATAGTTGAGCTTTGGAATGGCTTGATCAACAATAATGAACTTATCTGTAAAACAAAAAAGATTGCAGTTATCAGTTAGTTATACTGATGTCAGGGTTCATTTAATCAAATTTTTTCTCCGATCATTGATATTTTGATGCTGAAGCCAAAAAGTATGTTAACAATGTTGGCATGTACAATGAATGAATAAGAGGTATAACTAAAATGGGAAAAGTTTGTTTTCTGACCCAACTTCAGAAAGACTTGTTACCTTAAAAGTTATCCATTATCAAAAGGAAAGTTTCAATTTACAGTCCACAAGGCCTTGAAAAAAGCATCTTATCATAAACAGAGCTACTGACAATAAAGGATAATTGCTAGCCAAAAGATTATAATTTTGTTTAAGCATTGATTCAAAGTTATCTTGAGATTGAGAATTATATATAGCTTTATTAACTGTAAAGCTTTGAGAAAAACCATACCTTCAGGAATGGTTAAGTTGTCATAGTCTTGTGGTGGCAGTCCATCATGAGTGAAATTAGACCAAGTGGCTAGATCAGACCAGTATTCTTTGTGGCTTGGCAATTCAGTCAGATCCATAGGTTTGGGTGGAGGTTCACAGCCTCTGTAATAACAGCGGATGACGCGGGTTTTGATTTCCATATTCATAGGTGTTGAAACTGACCTCTTCTTCCTGGCGGCTCTGCCCACTATTAGAAGAAAAAGTAAACCATAATGTAAGTTAAAAGTTTCCAGTCTGTCTTGATAATTCAATGTCATCCTGCATCTAACTGGTAATCCCCATGTGTAAACAGTTTGGATAGCCTGCATTATTTTAGAAAACAAAATTAAATCTGCTTATTTGTTTAGAAAGTTTCCAAAATGAAGTTAAGAGAAAGATACCAATATAAAAATGTTGAAAGTCAAATAAGTTTTCTTTACTATTAACCAGGGTGACTAAGGCAAAAAAGAGAAAAACAACAACATAGGCAATGCTAAGAAAATATTTAAAAAAAAATATAAGGTGCTAAGGGTTAAGTTCATAAATGTGACAAATAAATAATGGGTTAGTTTTTCATCATCTTTAGTTTATATCATGAATGAACAGTGTATATAAATACATGGTAGAATCATATGAGCTTTTCAGAAACCATGCCTCTACACATAATGTATCTTTAAAAGTGTACAAGTCAACAAACCATCTTAATGATTTTTATAGTTTAATCAACTCACCAGCATAGGTTATTGAGAGATCTGGGACACTGTAAAACCAATCACCATGACTGACACCATTACCAGACAACATACTTGCTGACATATTTCTTGGAGTTGATCCATCCAACATGAAAATATCTGGTTTAAGGTCACTATACTGAGTGAAAACAATAAAGTCTCCTGCCTGAGGACAAAAAAACAGAGGTATAAATTAGGTCAGAGACATGATAATCACATTTAAAAGATATTAGTATCTTTGTTGTATCATAAGTAGAGGACCATACAACTTTTAATAATAATCACAGTCAAATTATTAAATCCAAATTATTTGGGAAGCACGATTTGGTTCTGTGACAAAACCATTGTTTCTCAGTGAACTTCTGTATGCTAGGGGTCAATAAGCAGCATGTGTACAAGGTCTGTAAAGTCCTGCTCCATGCCCTACTTTATTCCTTAAGGTAGGTATGTCCTACTTTATTCCTTAAGGTAGGTAACAGTCACACTCATGCCCATATAAAAATACAAGTGAAATGCATTTGGGTTATTTAAGTAAAATTTCATCGCAACGACATCACTAGCACCAGCAGTCTCAAGATACACGAGGTAGTCATAGCTAGCGGCGGCCAACACTGACAACAAGTGAGAAGTAAAAAATTAGTGTTTTTTTTGCAATAACCTATCTTTCGATGCTCAAAACAGACTCATTAAATCAAGAATTTGGTGTCATATCTTTCTGTGTTAGCATGTCTCTTTAACAACGATAAAGAGAGGAAAAAACAGGAGGCATGATTTTGTTCCTTTTAAGCAAAACTTCCGCTTAAGCGTGTGTGCAGTTTAAATGAGTTTGACTGTATTCTTAAACTAACATAGTTTTAAATTTTAATAGGTTTAAGTTTAACATTTTGGCACACTCTCAGTTTCATTTTTGACTTATGTTTATCTTGACTGTGTGTTGATATAACACAATTTCATTCAGTAAACCAAATATAATACTTTAAACTCATTAATGTCAGCATCTCATTTTTAATTTTCTTTTATTTAAGTTATCATCAAAATATGAAATAAAATGTACTTACATCAAACCTTGAGAATGTGCTGTCATAACTGATGTTGGTAATGTGGCCACCATCGATAAAAGAGAAAGTGTAGTAATTATTTGCCATAAGGACCACGTTCCAACCATCAGGATGTGTAATTTTCTTGTCAGCAAACTTGACAGCAGTGGTGCCATGCTCAGTAGTGAATGTTGCATCCTTAAACATCAATGATTCTGGAAGTATATTATTCCAGGCAAACCTAAAGAAGAGAAAGATATAGTCAAGTTATTAGCATACATCACACCATTTCCTTATCTTTGAATATGATTGCTGAAGACTAAAATTCCCTCCCAGAACACATAAAATAAATGTACATTTAGACAATTGAATGTCATCAAAACATCTTATAATAATGATAATGGCCTTTGTATAGCACTGTCTTTCACGCTCAAATAGCTTTACAATTATTATTAATCTTGATCAAGAATGATCTAGAACCACTGAATGAATGTTAAAATCAGCTGAACAGTAACTTGTTCTCAAAGATGTTAAACAAGACTATGTGACAAAATACTAACAGAGCAGTAGCTCTTTGTCCTGTCACTTGTTTGTATATTATGCTCATGTGATCGTCTAACTGGTTATAACATCTTGTCAGATATCTGATATAATTCAAGATGAACATGTCAAGATGACATAATAACATTGGACTGAAAGTATTACCTTTCAAAGCTTTACTGTGCTATTAGAATTTAACATTTTCAAACAACAAACACATTTCTACAAGTTTTCAAGACAATTTCACTCCTGGCTATGCTATCAAGCAACATTCAAACAAAAATTCAGTGAATAACCTGATGAGCTTGATTTGGTCTGTACAAAAGCATCCGGGAATACCTTGCACCCAGTTGTTACTATCAGAGGTACATTGACCAGGATCTAAATGACCAGTACATGGGACAACACTGTGGCCTGCAGTACCAGTTAAAGAACCATCAAGATCTTTCAGAACTCCCTCAGACTCCCATTCAAAGTACACCTGGGAGAGAAATACAGTATACAAATATCAGAGATTATGCTTTTACAATATCATCCTATAACCAATGTGCAAAAAAGCAAAACAAATGCTGGCTTCATACTTCACATCTGATCTGAATAATAGTACAGTGTTATAAGCAGGGTTGGATGAAAGGCAAGTGCTTTTAAGGTAACTGATTTTAAGAAATGAGGAAAAAATAGTTAGATATTTTTGAATGCACAATCAATGTTTCCAGAGCATCAAAAAAGTCACATAAAATAATGTTGAAATTTTAATCAAGAACTACATGACAAAAAATACCATCCAACTGATGCCTTTTTTGTCATGGAACTCTTTATTTGGTATTATTTCATCAATAAGTTTAAGATGAATGTGAATATTTGAATCTCTGAGAAATACTACTAAAATTTGTCAACTTTGATCAAGAAAGAGCTTCATTTTAAACAGTTTCTTTATAACGTACTCAACAGTTATCTCTAAAGACACAAATATATGTGAAACAAATTTGATCATGTTAAAAATAAACATTTAAACTTATTTATGAATTGCATTAAAACTGTATTCATAGATGAAATAGTGATTGACCTTCAACCATCTGTAGTGTTTCAAAAACTGAAGGTTGGGAGGGTCCTCCCTCTTATCAATTCCCAGGGTTAAGATTTCACCCTTGGAATTGACACCTTTGGTTTTCCCAACACTACAGCTGGTCGAATGTCAATTATAAACGCATCTTCATACACTTTAATTGTACTAGACGTTATTTTTTATCTAGATAAAATAATAGTAATAGTAGATTCTAAGGATAACATAAGCACAAATGTATCAGTTGAATTGGTTTTTGATTAAAAATGATCAATTATCTGATGCAAGTTGTCTTTATGCTCGGTAAAAAACTAGTTCCAAAAACCTATACTTACCCGGTTTGGTGAATTGACAAAAGATAGTGAGTGAGTCTCTGTAGTAAAACCACCACATAAATAATTACAAGTACCATCAATTCTAGCCCAGCTCAATGCTGTTGATCTTGACTGTTTAGAAAAAAAGGAATCATTAAATAAGAAATGCAAAAAAAACATGATTCTGATCTGATCAATAAATATTTATACATAGGGTTCACCTATTATCATAAAGGATGCCAACTGTGATATATCATATTTGTTTAGGTGTTAGACATGATTCTTTTGGACAGCATGCTCATGTTATTTACACAAAATGTATATATCATAGTAAACATATGCACACAATTTCCCATGCAAATTTATGCGAGGGACTAAGATTGAATGGGGAAGGGACTCAGAGGTCAATGTTACTTAATTATTGAACTGATATTTTGCGTATATTACCAAAAATAAATACAGAATGAGATTGATTTTTTGTGTGAAAAAAAATTATGTCTGACGGGGGACGAGGGTTAAAAATAATAATAGAAGAAGATTACTATGTACCTTATGTTTTCCTTAATTGTCTTAAGCCAAAGTTGGCGTCTCTTTATTATAGATATCAAAGATGGAGAAACAGTGCTGCATACAAACACATTCCCAACAGCCAAGCATTTGATCTTTCGATGGTGTCAAAATCACTTTCATGATTAAATAAGATCAAGCATATTGGCCAAGTTCCAGTGACCAGGGATAAATAGAGACGAAAGAGGATAGGCAGATAACTGCTGTAAAAATTATAATCTCCCTTCAGCCACCCTAACATACCTCTTAGATCATTAGTGATCTAGGTTTGACACCCTGAAGCTTGCCTAGTACAAGGCCTAGAAATGAGTGAAATTATTCTGTGATTTGAGAAATGTAGCAAATTTGTATTTGAAAAACTTCAATGTGAGTTCCCATTAACAAGAGAACGTTATGTCTAGGGAAAGAAAATGAGTCTGTGATTTTTAACACACAAATGTGAAAAGCACATATTAAGATATTTCACCTCTTTCACAGGATTTTTTTAAAAATTATATTATTTATCATGCATACTCCTCCCTGTTGCTCTCTGATTTAGAGCTTTAAGATCTTACTATATCACATACATAAACAAACAAAAGAAAATACCTGACATCAATTAAGATTGATGAACTCTCCAATCAACAAAATGTACAAGACCATCATAATGGACCTAAGAATTTTAGCACTTTCAAAAATAATTATTTACTTGTGTGTGCAATGCCCTACACTATAGCAACAGACAGAAGCGCAGAAATTAACATTTACTGACCTGATCAAAATTATAAAAGGTGGTGTTTTTTATCATGAATCCAGTTTCGTATGGCTGTACAATACCCTTTGCAGTGGCAGAACCTTGCAGCTTATCATCAAAGTGAGCGACAATAATGCTGTCAAAAACACCAGGACCATTGTCTTCATCATATTGTGGAGGTGAATCAACTAGTTTTTTGCCTTCATAGCCTGCCTTTTCATTGTTCACAAGCACAAACTCTCTGAACTGCAGGGCTCCACTGTTGACTCCCTCAGCACCTTTCTCACAATTCCAAGCAGTTAGGGTGTAAAACTTTGCAGCCTGTGTTAAAAATATAAAAAATCATTGAAATCACAAGAAGCCTATTGCTTTTGTAATATGAAAATGTATCAAATTTTAAACACACCTCAACGGGCTACTCGTGTAGTGACAAGGCAGTTTTATTATGGTGGCAAAGTGGTTAAAGCACGCTGAGTTTGAGCCTGCAAGGGACTATCTATGCATGAGCAGCAAGTGGTAAACATTTGAACAAGCAAACAAATGCTTCCACTTAATTTGCATAGTTATTATACATGTGTGAATTACGATATTTAATTCACGCTAGTTTTTCTTCTTTGTGTCACTAGTTGATGTGTAATAAAACAATATTAACAGCTAACATGTAAAACAGGAGTGTGACAAGCATTTTGCTTATGCAAAGTCAGTAACTTTATTTCGTTAAAGCTGATAGCAAAAATAAAAGCAAACAAAATCATAATTACAAGCTAAAAATGTAAATACAAATATTTTTTTGAATAAAAAATCACCACAAACCCATGTGATGTTAGGAGAACTACTTTCTTAAGTAAAGTAAATTAACAAAGTGTATGTTTTGCGATAATTTCTTACCAGCTGCTCTGCATCTGAGGAACAGCTGCCTCCCACTCTAGGTACATATGTCTCAAATATCCACAAACCAAACCAGCCAAGTGAATGGGCAACATTTCCACTGTAGTCACCGAGGGGAACAGCTTGAGGGCAAATGTTAGCATCAAACCCAGGACCTTCAGGATGAGTGTGCATACGATACCATGTGCCGAAGTGGGTACCACCTGCTGCGTGATTGCGTCTGTTGCAATGAAAAAAATTGTGATGTAATCCATGATTGAATATATTTTAATTTGCATTAATGCTTAATCACTTTGAAATCCTTTTTGTCAGAAATATGTATTTTTGTGTGTTTTGAGAAACTTAAGAAGCAAAAAAGTAGACAAACATCGTTATGAATGTGAATACATAAAGCATCAGGGGTTGATGTTTGTTATCAAACCAGGGGTGGTAGGGTTGTCACTCTTCTGTTATTTAGGGGTATGTGCAAGTTTGTTTCAGTTGCATTATAAGGTACCATAGAGGGTTGTGGGTTAGTTTCCCTGCTAGGGGAAGAAGTGGAGCTCTTAGTTCACTAAGTTTAAAACACTCAACAGATGATCTTCAACTGTTTCCTGGCAGTAGCCACATAAAGGGGATGTTTGTTCTGTTTTGGTTCCTATTCCATTTAGATGCTTATTAAAAGGAAGTACTGACTTCTTGCAGGGGCTGATAATCAACAAGCATTTCCACTCAGTTTCCCATCTAAACAGCTAGTTAACACTTACCTGAAGTTGTTATTTGGGTTTGTAGCCCAGTAAGCTGCAGGTGTGATGTCATCATTTCTCAGAGATGTGGAGGATCTGACAAAGACTGCCAGGTTATCTTGAAAAGTATTGCCAGTCTCATCTCCATCTTCCAAGAAGAAAGAACCTCCCATAGTGTTGTAGATAATGTTTTGTTCTATCTGTTAGGTAAAAAAGTCAATAAACATTTTATTAAAGTTGAGATGAAAGTGGGTTTGGGGAAACTATTCATATTCATCATCATATGATAATGTCGGATATTTAGTGAATGTAAAAGGAGGTGGGGGGATAAGATTATGTATGAAAATTCAGTTTATATGTTCTTTAACTCGGTTTGAAATCAATTACCATGAAATATTTTGCTTTGGTTGTTCAATACTGATTAATAAAGTTTTTGTTTCTACCTAGATTCTACTTGCAGGACTACTTCCCCTTATCTAAAGGTTTTTACCCTTGTTGCAGCTTTTTTCTACTACTGTCACATCTATATGTGCTTTTGTTTTAAAACCCTTTTCTTATTTATAACCCCAACCTGGACTTGCTTGCTTTTATTGCGTTCAACTTTTTTTTATACAAAAATAATGTTCTTAAAACATACCATAATATTATGAGATCCATGCACATTAACAGCCCTGTTGAAGCTTGTATGAATAGAACATCCTCTAACAAAAGATTGATCCATATTTCCATTCAAGTGAAAATGTATTGGGTAACGACCCATGCGGAATGCCTGGCCCATATGACTGAGTTCAACGTATGAGAGATGTGCCTGGGCAACCTGAAATGAATATGAATAAGGATATAAACAGTATGAAGATACATGAGTAATCAACAAACATTTCAATAATACCCTAAAAGAATAAAAAGGGTGGAAGAAATTTGTATGCAAATTTTAGACAACATTCAGAAATTACAACCATAGAAATGTCTGTTGCTTAAATCAAGTAAAGAACTCATAGCACGAAAAACATGGGAAAAAAAGATGCTTTTACATTATAATAGCTTTATTCCATGTGGCAACTTCTGCTGTCTACACTAACTGGATAGTTCAAGTAGAGGCATTAGTTTAGAAAAAAGAAAAGTTTCCAATTAGTACAAATGTCGTCTTCATACAAAACTTTTTTTATAAAGGGTTCTAAGCAACATATGCTATTTCTTGTATAGCTAAAACTTTCATGCATCTTAATAGATATTAATTAAGGAAACTCTTACCTGAGTATCTTTTTCAACCTGATGTACCATAATCTGTCCGCCATATGAGTCAGAACCCAATTCTTCACCAAAACGTCCTTGGAAACAAGTTTGAGTAGCAAATTCCCCTTTGAACAAAGAAATAAGAACATCATAAAGATGAGTCCCGAGGAGATTGCATAATATTTTTTATTATATATTCAATTAAGCTGACTATGAAGTTAATTATAATCTATCGAATGCTGGCGCAAGGCTATTGTAATAAAATAGTTGTCTGGTCAATTTTTGTTCACAATAAGACCAAGATGTGATAGTAAGCTTTAATTGTATTCATTTACTATAATATGTTTACTTACTAATTTTCTCAAACAGACCAACCACATGCAAAATCACATTAACCTAAACAAATTCTAAAGTTCAGGATGATAAAAAAAGGTAAGTCACAAAAACTCATCTCATTTCAACAGTTTTTATCAAAATTCAAAATTGCTTTGGACTTCTTATATTCAGCTTAGGGGACGCATGATGTCCTTTAAAGTCAACAAGTCAAATATCGAAGGAGTAATAAGAAAATTAAAAAGTGTTGTTTTTGGAAATTGAAAAAAGAATGATTGCAATGTGTAAACAAAAAATTGAAAAAACTGTTGAAATATGACATGGTTTAGTGACTCACCATTTTTTGGATCATCTTGGATAAATCTGTATTTTCCATTAAAAAATAAGTTTATGTTTCATCTTTTTCTGATAGTCGAGATAAACAAAATAATGATTTACTAACAGTATGAGGAAATCAAACTTAACTTAATAATTATATGCATACCTGTGTCAAAACCTTCAGGGCAAGCTTCAACAACTGTATCAAATTCAATATTGCGGTAACCCCGAACCATTACATTGCGAGTGAAATGGCCAACTTCTGCTCTGAACTGTACAGTATGACTACCAAACACTCCCTCGATACCAATGTGTTCATATTCCAAGGCTTCAGTCAAGGTTACATCATACCCACTCACTGATGCAATAGTTCGGACCTATACAAGTAATAGTATAAGGATACAGATATTTTCACACAACTAGCTTTAATACTTGTCATAAATTTATATGACATAAGCATGGTAGGGGGATTGCAAAAATAACATTGTAATGCAGAAATGGTTTAGAATATCAATAACTAACACAACAATGGCATTGACGCTGGAGATCAGAAATGCGACCTCAGTTACAGTTTTCAAAAGTAAACTAAAGACATATTATTTCAAACTATATTTTGA
>JAUUEB010519680.1:0-17599 GCA_032362205.1 Clione limacina
GGAAGTGCACAATGTAATGTCCCTTTGTGTCCGATGATCGGGGTAGTTCTCTCTACGAGTACTCATTTTTTCTAGTTAATCAATGTGTCTGGCCATGGATACAGAGACGTTTAATCAATAATGGTGATGAAGTATTCTATGGTTCTCTTTGCTTATCTCTGAAAGGATAAGTACAGACTTGTTGCAAACACCCCAAAAACATACTTTGTCATATGCAATTCAATTATTTGATACTAGTGGCTTAGTACTTGGTCTTGCCCGGGAAGGATTAATAAAGAAAGAAAATACGAATTTGGCTGACTTTTTAACCCCCTTGTAGACCCCTCCCTCTCCTGCTATGCGCCAAAATTCCCGACCCTGCTTTAAAAAAACATAGTTTTAAACAATCTGTATTACAATTAACTTTTTGTATCAACTGGTGTTTAATCATGTATGAATTAGGGAAAGAGAAAATTGTGTTCATTATGGTGTGGTCTGAGTATTGTGTGCCCGGAAGATGGTGCATGTTTCTTCATATTGAAGTTTAGATTCATGGCGCTGTTACTGAGAATATATAGTCAAAAACGAAAGAGCTATTAACATTTCTTATCGTCAACCGAATTACACAAAAAGCTTAAATGCACATCTGGTTATATCTATAAACACATTGCTTAAGTTTCAAGTCGATTGAGTCAAAACTGTGATTGTAATCCCAATACATAAACATCCACCAAAACAGCCACAAACAGATTTTCAATTATGTAGATGAAATATTAGTTTTCATTTAAAATGTGTTGTATTGTAAGATTGCTGTTTTTTAACACTTTGAATGTAAAATATTTGTATAGGTATGGAGTCTTGGAAAGATCAATCATATTGCCTTGGTAACTCCTGACCTAGACAAAAGTACTGCACTCTACAGAGATGTTCTTGGTGGAAAAGTCAGTGGAAAACAAGTAAGCATAATTATTTCTAATGTAAAACTGCAATGATTTGTCCTCTGGCATTTAGCCAAATAGCTTGTATGTAGGATGTGATTACCTCTGTGACCTCTGTCACTGTGCCATACTATTCACCTCTGTCAGAGAGTCAAACAGGTCACACTGGAAGATCATTATTTTTTCTTATATAGCTTGGTCTCACATCAGACAACTATTTTCTAAATTCAGTTCTGGTTTCTATAACATGAAGCTGACCTGCTATTAGGATTTGTATTACTTTCCTTTGTAAAAAATTTGCAGCTATCTTTTTAACCTTGGTTGATTCTTTTAATTTATGTACCCAAAAGGCGCACACCACAATTGGTAATCAATACAAATGTTACAGAAAGTTTCCAGTCCAAAATTTCCTACTATTACTCATATATATTATATCAATATTATAACCAATTCCAAGCTTTTTCAAATACTTTGTGTAAATAAATAAAAGATAAAAAAAGTTATAGTTTAGATTCATGGCGCAGTTACTGAGAATATATAGTAAAAAATAAAGAGCTAATAACATTTCCGCTACCATCCACTACTACGCAAAAACGCCTACAGTGCCATTTTTTGCGAAGCACAGGATTTTTCCTTCTATTTCTTTGTTTAAAAAACCCTGCTACTATGCAAATTTCAGACTTCCCGACTACCTGCACCATTTTGTTTTTTCTTCTTTAATTAACCCTGCTACAACGCAAAATTCATATGAGAGGCTTCAAAGGGGGACAAAAATAAAGGACATCATTACCTCTCGTTTCTTGACCTGACATGACCATGCACTTAATAGTCAGAACCTCCCTACAGTGCTAAATTCACTATTATGCAAATTTTCCCTTTTCACAGAAATTGGCACTGTAGCGGGGGTTGACTTTACTTGCTCTTTTTGTAAACATGATTCTAGTCTGTTTATAGTCTCTAACACATAGTAAGACAAACACATGGCTTTTCTTTTTAAAAATTAGACCAAGTTTTCAGTTGACTGAATGAAATAAATAAATAGAAAATCATTGAGCAGTAATTCTTCAGTATATTATTTGTCTGATTCAAAGACATTCTATATATTCTGCTAGACATCAGCGACCTCTCACCATTTTTGTTAGTATGTGAGTCACGCATATCCCAGCAAAAAGGCATAGTCCAGAAGCTCTAGTGAACTTGGTTACATTTATATGGGGAAAAAATTACAAGAGCATGAGTGCTTTTTAGTGCGTAATAAAAATCACTTAATTTGCATTATATTGTTGTATTTTGATTGGCGAATTCTGAAGCTCTGAAAAATGGCCGCTACACTATAAAACAAACAAGTTAGACTGTCCTTCAAGGGCATTCTCAAGTGTGCATTTTTTCTCTGTATTTTTGTCTCGCCACATCTATTGCTTTCAACAGGCGCGTAACTGGGTAGACATGGAGGAATGTCTCTGCCTCCTATAGAGTCCATTTCCACAATCTTAGGTTCATTTTTAAATTTCCGGATGCTTTGCAGCCATTAATTTAACACAAATACATTCCTTGTCAAAATCCTGGCTACGCGCCTGGCTTTCAACACCCTTGTTTTGCATTACTTTTGTGCATCACCTGTGTTGGTAATGCTTGATATTTTTTTGGACAAAAAGATTTAAAGACTGATTATTTTTGTACTTTAAATGTGAATATCTTTTTTATCTGAAGGAATTACCTGACCATGGTGTGACTACTGTGTTTGTTGAACTTGGAGACACAAAGATTGAGGTAAATATAGTTTGTGATGTTGAATTCAATCACAAGTCTAGGATTTTATTTGCTTTTGCTCTATCTAGATTAAGTCATAGTCATTTCTAAAAATCTCAAAACTATATTCATTTCAAGAAACGGCTTTAACACAACAGTATCTAATGAACATGAATACAGTTCAACTAATCTTAATGTTTAGAGGCAAAGTGGTTCATAGGCACAATGTTGGACTCTCACTTAAGTGATCCTTGGATCAATTTCCCTGTCAGATATTTTTAATAGCTTTTAATTTCCTTCTCAAATGTGCCTTGATAAGCCAAAGTGATGAATTTTGCTTATATGTGGCGAGTGTACAAAAACCCACCCAGACAGTATTAATCTAGTCAGTCTCAATTTTTTCAAAGTCTTGCATGCTGCCATTGCTGCCTTAATAAATTTAGAAAGCTAGTTCTGAATTTTGAAATGAATAAGAAAGGGCAATAATTTTCAGAAAGAAATTGAATGTTGAACACTAAAACAAATATTGTCAGACCCTATTGATAACACAAACTTGGCCAAATTTTACAGGTCAGCGTCTGAACATCCTAATAGTTTACTTATATAAAGATAATGTTATGATTATAGGATAAAATTATGTATTGATCAACTTCTTTATTGTTGATCTTTTTCAAACAGTTGCTATATCCACTGGGGGAAAAAAGCCCTATTGCATCTTTCCTCAAGAAGAATGCATCAGGAGGTATGCATCACATTTGTATTGAGGTGAGTTTTTACCTTTTTTGAGACTACACTGACATCCTGAGTAAAAATTAGTTTTCCAGGCGCCTTTCAGTGTTAGGTGCAACTGTTTAAACTTTTTGTCTTAATGTCAAACATGTGATTGTGAATTTACACAAATACCTTGTCATTTGGTTTAATGTCATCTCCATCATTTAATATTCAAAAAATAAGATTAAATGTCATGAAACAAATTTCATTGTTTATGGCTTTTAAAAAATTAGTGAGTAAGATACAGTAAGATGAAAAACATCTAATGATCTATGACCTCAAGAGTTACAAGAGTATGTTATGAACTTTATTCTTTAATAGTAGGTCAAGAATCTATTGTAGAAAGATAATGACATGTTAAAATGAAATTCAACTAAAGTTCCCATAAAATTTGCACAGTCAAAACTGCAGCATGATGCCCTACATAATTACAGCAGGGTCAACAACCTGTCATCTAGTTTATATAAGGCGTATTGATAAAAAATCAGACCATTGTCTGTATTTCAGAGTATACTTGTTTCTTTTAGAAGCATCTGGTAGCTTTAAAGATACACATATTCTACCCATGTATGAAAACTATCAATATTAACAATTTATACAGAGCTTGTTCCTGCCCTTAGCTACATTCATCATCTCTTGTGTGTTTAAAAAAGAATGTGTAAAACAGTCACTAATGTAAGGTTAGTTATCTTGGCTTGCTTTAGATCAAGTCAGCTTCATTTGAGTGTTAGAGGGTGTATGAAACAATTTCCTATCTTCAACTGGTTAGCAAATCCTTTCAGAAATGTATGCACTCAATACATTTTGTTTTTATTTCAGGTTGATGATATTCTTGGGGCCATGCAGGATTTGAAAGCCAAAAATATCAGACTACTCAGTGCAGAACCAAAGATAGGAGCTCATGGAAACCCTGTAGTTTTCTTGCATCCTAAAGACTGTGATGGTGTGTTAGTCGAACTTGAGGAAGTTAACCATGAACCTTTTACTGATTAGTTCAACTTGTCAAATGTTGTTGTATCAACTTGAGATAAATCTTTTGCTGACTTATTCAAAAGGTCCCTAGGTATAGTCAAAACATCCTGTTATACAAAATCTTGTATTCAAAGTTATCAAAGGGAAATGACTTTGTTTAAATGTAGTTTGTTAATGTCTGCCCTAACTTCTTGATGTATTGAAAAATGGCATGTATTTTTCTGTGTCTATACTATGGAAGTGTTATGTATTTTCCACAATAATGAAATGTGATGAGATTGAACTGAATAAAATTGAGAGGAAAACAGAGTTGTGTGTAATTTTATTAACAAATCATTATCTCATAGCTACACAGAACTACACTTGCATATACCAAAAATATTGATAAACAGAAGAAACTTTAAATCTTAATTGTTTTCCTTTCCTATTTTTTGCTATTTATCATATTAGACAAAATCAAAGTTAAATCATAGTAATGACTTTATTACATGTATAAGGTACTTGGCACACAAAAACGCAATCACCCGGAAAATTCACAATTTTTCTCCCTTTCCTTTTAATTTCAATTTTTTTTAAAGTGGCTAGGATTCCCAGGAAATCTTGTTCAGAAAAAAACCTAACCCTACCCACTTCTTGGGTCTTACTTTTTGTATAGTTAAATAGTCCCTCTTTTTGATTGAAGGTGAAGAACCATTTTTCTTTAAACCTCTGAAATTTCATAGGCAAGCTTAGTGAGTCATGCCAAATTACTTGAGCATTATGAAAACAGTAGCTTGCTAAATGTAGAGGGTTAAAAAATCTCTAAAGCTATATGATTTTCAAGCTGTGATGTGTAAACATCATACCTATATTTGGTAAAATGACTTATCAAAATGAACTAAATTCAAATGTCTTTCCTTCTCCCTATCTCTCCAGAGAGATAGAGACATCAATTTTGAAGAGGAGAGATAGAAAGATGTTGATATCTTGAATTGTAATATAAATACCTCACTTAATAACAAGTTGCCTTTGTACTCAACTGACAAAGTGTTAAGAAGTGACCAATGTAATTTATTTGTATTTTCTTCACTGACCTTTTACAGCCAATGAACACATTCATAATGTTGGGTAGACAAGATGGGAAACAAGTCTGAGGTAGTCCCTGGAGTGATTTGAACCAGGACTTTCTGCATAAAAACAAAGTGTACTTTCGACACTGCTAAATATATCATAATGATCTGCCTCATTTGCCCACTGACATAGCCATTCCAATTGTATCTGTACTAAGTCAGTTGCTCAAGATCACTCAAGTCTTTCCTCTCTATGTCTTTTCAGTCTCAAGGTTTCTTAAGAGGAGTTTTTTGGCCTGCCTCTTTTCCTCTTACCCTGTGAGTTCCACTCTAAGGCCTGTTTGGTTACATTTCTCATAATGATGCTCGCAGTCGTTATATGGACAAATATATATGTAATATCCCTATCCACTAATACTTTTTCAAAGTCAACTAAGTTTGCATGGATGGTAGTTCCACTCTGCAGACCTCACAAATAATTTGAAGAGTCGCAATCATAGGCTGTAGGATAAATAATCCTAAGCAAGCCGAAGGACAAAATGGTGTCATTTCTCTACTACCTTTAGAAAATTTTCTCTATGTTAGTAAGGAAAACTCTTTCGAAGCAATCCGAGAATTGCCTTATTTTTCCTTTTTTACTTGTTCAGGATTTTTTATCATACTGCCTCTGGTCTGTACAAGATCTCCTGCTGACCTCTAAGATCAACCCTGTCCTATATCCTATTGAGGAGGATCCTGTCCAATATTTAACCTGCTATGGATGTACAGAGGGCAAACTAAACTGTCTACCCAGCAAAAATGGGAGGTCATGTTGCCACACCTGTGGTATTTATTTCTGATAGACAAAATATAGCAATTAAGTTGACAACAACTTTTTCTCTCTACCATTATTTGAGTCAAAATGGCAGGAAAGGATGTTTAGTAGTAACTTTACAAACATATTCTTTGAATCATTTTGTATTAATGGAGTTGTAGTTTAGGGCTGTCCAACATTTTCAACATTATCACAAGCCTACAAAGAGTACTCTTTTTCATGACCCCTCCCCTCCTTAAGCATACGAAAGAACTATTTTTTACAACAATATGCATCAACATTTTCGTGTCTTTATAAAAGCGTACACCATCTAGTTACCCCCTCCCCCCGAAACTACGCTTTGTACACTTGTGAAAATGTTGGACCAAACTGGCATCAAATTAAAGCTAGTAAATTGATTTACATTTTTTAATGAGTAAAGAAATTAGGTCATTTTGATATTTAGAACTATTTATTAATGAATAAAAAGATACCATTTTAACAAACAAAATATGCAATCTTTCTGTGTAAACATACAAAAACCCAATCAAAAACATTATATTGGCTATTCATTGTTTGCAGTGATATCTGTGATAGAAAACATTCTTTTGTAAATATTAATTTCACACTGAGTAAAACAAGGGATTTCATGGTAACAGTCTATTTCAGTCCACAGCATTCAGCTGTTTGGTATTTGGTATTGACAAAATCTTCAGATTTCCCAGTGCTAGGTGAATAAATCTAATAGCAAATAAGACACAGCACTCTATTATGCATTAGGAATGTTTATATTAAATAAGTCAATAAAGGTCATGAATATAAGCAAGGAATGCCACTCTTTTTGTATGCAGTTCATACCTTTAGATACTGCCTACTAACCGTATATATTGCACCAAAAATTAATGTTCACTTACTTGATAGATAGGCGGTATCAGTATTTCTTTTTGAAAACTGTATAAAACCTGTATCCTGACCATATTTCTGGATCTGGACAGAATGTGTGCTTTGAAAACCCTGATATACCAATTGATTTTTAGACAACTAAAACCTCTTCAAAGAAAATTAAAAATAAGATTTTCTTTGACTTGCACGTTTTCAGCCAATAAAGAAAGTAAAAAACAAAAGTCAAAAATTGATGTACAAGCTTTATTTTCAATTGAATTTTTTGGCAGTCCAATAAATCTATTCACAGTTTTCGTGAATGCCCTAAAAATATTAATATATGAAACATGAGTCTTAGTACTCCTTTCTCCCAAACTGACCATATTCATCACCACCTCGTATAGACTCTCTATCCCTATATCCATTATTTTCATAATCCCTACCACGAGAAGAACTTCCCCAGCCTGCCTGTCTATACCTGTTTCCTTCTCCCTGCCAACCCCTTTGAGAAGACTGGCCATTCCAGGAATTATCTTCTCTTCTATTGCTATACCTATCTCCTCTTCTATCTTCTCTGTGTGAATTGTGGTGACCCCATCCAGCATGCTGATATCTGTCCTGATCATGATCCCTGTGTCTTGGGTTATATTCTGATATATGACCATTATGACTGTGATGGTCTCGGTTTTCAGAATGAGTGTTGTATTCCTGCCTTTCATCACCATTAGAATTATTATAATCAGATGAGGCAGTGTGCATCTCCCTGTTTCCATGATTATCTTTCCATTGTTCATTCCTGTAAGGTTGATACTGATGTCTGTGATTCTTCCTCCATCCGGGATGATCATTTCTGTGCTCTCTCCACCGAGGTTTTTTCCTTGATGAATCATCAGAACATATCCTTTCAGATGGCGGTCTCACAGTTACTGATGACAGACCCCTGCAAATATGAGATATAGAATATAAGATACAAAATCACCTTTTAATTACTGATTTTTACAGACAAGAGTAACTTCAGCCCCAGCGCTTTGTTATCATAATATGCATGTTTGTTATTTTGTTTTTCAAATAATAAAAAAAATGCATGTTTGTTGAATCATTCAGACCAACAACATTCAAAATCACATTAGTCTTAATTGATTCTAGAGGATTCTTCTTTATTTACTATCAAAAAAAGATTGAGCTCATCTTTTCCTGCAACGTTGTTGTGTAGCAAGATGATCAAAGACCATTTAGAAATGTGAACATTTCCTATTAGAAAAATGTACACTATGAGCCTTGTTAAATATGTCTGGTGCATTTTAAAATTTTAAACTTCTAAGGAGACGAAATGACAAGGTCGTGTCAACAAGTACAAATTAAGCTGAAAGATTTGTTGTTGATCATAGGTTAAGAAATGTAAGGAAGGGTTTCACGGCTCACAACTTAAGGGGGTTAATTACCAAAGTAAATACAAGTTAAGTTAGTAGTTAAAACCTTTAAAACGAAGACGGAGACAAGAACGTATTTTCAGCAGTTGCCTTTGAGTCCTGAAGAACGCAACAGTGCCAATAATTTGTTGTTCTTTACTCCCTTAAAAGTGTTTTAACTACTAACTTTAATTGGCCCTGACTACAACATTTTGTTGTCAACATCACCAAATCTTGTTTTAAGACCTTAATTATAATAAATAATATAGATATCATAAAAAATACAATAAGCTCATTGACTTTTTTGAAATAATCACTAACAGGGCTGCCGCCAGCAGGCAATAAAAAAAACAGTAATTTTAAACGCATGAGAGCGCACAGCGCCCATTTCTCAGGGCAAGAAACTTCCTAGGGGGGTCCAGGGTTTAAAAAGGTACTAAATGGTACAATTCTAGGGCACTTTAAGGTCATATTGAAGAGTTAGAATGGGTCATTAATTTCTTTAAAAATGCCTGATTTTATATTATATTATTAAATAAAAATAACAATTTTACTGAAGTACAAGGAATTTTGGGTTGCTGATTCTACTATTTGGCATTTCTATTCAAGTACAGGTTGTAATTTCCAGGGTACTTTCTATGTATAGTATAGTAATTCAAGATTTCAACCATGAAGATGGAGCCCCTTAACTTTATTTTTTCACTATAAATTCTGTTTAAGAGGGGGGGGAAGAGAAAATGCTTATTGACATGTCTGTTTTAAAAAAGGTGCTGATCAAATACATTGAGATGAGTTAATATATGCCAAATGTCATATTTATATTAACATTAGAGGTATTTTCTTTAGTGGGGGGATATATAATTATATTTTGTGTCGATTGTTTAATGTACCCCTTACTATTGGAAACTAAATAGAAGCACCCTGTACACTGCCGACAAATTTATAACCAAGAAGCTTTGGTTTGACTTTCGGGAACTTTGAAAGTGATGGACCAGAAAATAATTCTTTTGAAACTAATGGTGATTGTATCCCAGGAAGTTATGATGGAGAAAAGATTGGAGAATAGAGCAACCACAATCATGTACTGTTTTATTAAAGTTATGAAGGTTCATCGACTTTTGTGTTTGTATTCTTTAAGGTTATGAAACTCTTCCTTAAGTTGTAAGCTTAACAAGCAATTAAACAAAATAGATTTAAGGAGGTTTTAAGGATTTGAATTTTATAGATCTTCAAGAATCATCAAAGAAAAAAATAATCAGGGTTCTACATTTTTTCCAGATCTGTACATTATTTCACCTCCTTGGCTTTTCTGCCAAAACCATATACCAGATTCATAAAAATTCTTACTTTTTTCTTTTAGACAAATCTTCAAGGTAATTTTCTCTTTCTATGCCATGGCCTCGAGCTTCCTTGAACACTGAAAAATAAGGCAGTTAAAAATGTTATTCTTATTTTCTATTCTATATCAGAAAGATTCACAATGTCATGTTCACCATTTCTGTTTGCATTTGTTTTCAGTACAAAACAAATGTGACTTTTTTATGGCACCCAACCGCATAACACTGCCACCCCAATGAAGGAAGGTATCTGAATCTCTCTATTCTTCTTCTTCTGTTTAGCCAGATGACTCATACTTGAGCATTATGCTGGCACAGCGTTTAAAAGCAGTAGCCCCCTTGAGTTAGTGAAATTTGTAGAAGGGGCTAAAAAGGGGTACAAACTGTATTTGTACAATAAAAAATATAAGTCCTGAGATCCAGAAGATCTTTGTAAGCCTGCAATCAGGAAATGTAGCCAATCTTGAATAAAATGGCAGTATTGAAAAAATAATATTCACAGGACTTTCCAAAACTTTGTTTTTGTTTTTTGTTGTTACAAATAACACAAACAGCACATGTTATGTAAAGTAAAAATTTTGCCCACACAGTTTACTACAAGCAGCAAACCATCTCAAAATTTTCAAACAAAAGTTGTAATGGTTTTGTGGTTTGAATTTTTTCAGATTTATTTCAAGCAAAACTTGTCATGGTCACTATGTGGTTACCAAGGAGAAATTCAAAATTGGAAGATAACAACGGTCCATTTTTTTATACTTCATTCTTCTATTGACATGCATAACTCAACTTCACTCCATCATTTAGCAACCATTTAATTCAAAGGCTAGCACAAATTGACACATATCTACATGAATGATGTATATGTATACTCACTAGTAATTGCTTCCTCTGGCTCAAAGTCCAATTCCTCTATCATGTATCTGTGGAAATATTGTACTTGGTTACAGTTCCTCCCACATCATAAATTACATCTTCTCATTTCTTCCAACTGTCTTACATGCCTGCTGGCATTTCACCCCTGGTTGCTTCAACTACACAATCTTATTTAATCTGACAACTGCAACTTTAATACAATAGACAAATTAGTTCTGGGCTTTTATATTATTAAGGCCAATGGGGAAAAAAAAAGCATAACATGACAAATTTACTTTTTAAGAGTAACTATATCATATAAAAACAGATTTTATATTTATCAAATCATTTAGAAATACATAGTCATAATTGGTATGTTTATTGCCTTTGTTTATTGTGTTGAGTGAGAACAGGAAAGATATAAGGAAAAGGTAAGACAGTCTACAGTAATTTTACTTACCTGCAAATCAGGTAACCAGTTCTGTTTACTCCATGAGTGCAATGTACCCCAATCACATGGTCTATGAATAGAAAAGAATTAATATGTCTCATATTTTTCTACTAATATTCTTCATACCTCTTAAAAAAGGAAAAAAGCAAGAGAAAGCTAGGCAAAAATGTGTTCAGACCTAAACTACTGTGTGAATAATATCTGTATCATATAGCCACGCTTAATGGTTAAGGCGTCAGCCTTAGGAGCAGAAAGTCAGGTGTTCAAATTCATTTTAATGGTAGTTTAGCACTCAGATATTCTTGCTAAGACTGATCAGCCTGGTGTTGGTATACTGTGTACGATGTTAAGTTGTGCTACACCTTACATCCTTATCATGTATAACACTGTTGCCAATACAATCTACCATTCACTGATGGATATATAAAACCATTACAAAATGTTCTTAAATCACTGACAAAAGACAAACAAGTAAGGCTGAGGATTAAAATTTGGGAATTTTTTGTTAAAAATGAGAATCTTTACCTCTCTATCACCTATTGATTACGGCATCCAACTCAACTATATGATGTCATAGATTTAAAACCTATTAAAAATAAGATACAAAAATGGAAGTCAGTAGCTATAGCTATCTAGTGAAAGTGAAAACTATTCCTTTAATGCAGACTTTTGTTGACAAAATCCTTTTCAATCTGGTCATGTAATGGAGTATTCATGGTCTTATCTGAGTTATAATATTATCTTCCTCTGCACAAACAAAAACATTGTTACCAAAATGTGTCTTTTTAATATTTGTCAGTGCACTACTGAATGTTTACATACTTCTTTGACATATCAAATGGAAGGTAATACAGTAGAATTGGAATATAGCCATCTCAGATTTAAATTGACCATGCAGTGAACAAGGAAATTTAAGTTTTTTTTCCTCAAAAGAGCACCAAAATCCTCAAACTTGTCTATAACAAAACCTAGACCCTAATAATGCACAATAAAACCAGCTCAATCCTCAATGAGGCCACTCTGTGCGCTTACTTGAACTTAAAACTACCAGTCTGGAGTTTAGTTTGCATAATTTGTTTCCCTGAATTTTATTTCAGTTTGGTTCTTTTGATTATACATACAGTTCTACAAGCTGTGCTACATACATAGTCCTCTCAGCAAACATGGTGCATTGTGACAAGTATCTCAATGATTTGATACATTTGTGTTGTCAATTTAAAAAAGACATATGGAAAAAAAACATGTGCATGGGCTTTGTAGTGGCTTCTGAAAAGACATGCCTACAGCCACACTAATATTCTTGAACAGCCTTATTATCAGATTCTTTGTCTGTTAGGCACTCAAAATCTTATCATTCTTACAAATTGATCAAATGTCACTGGAGAGTACAGTAGACTCTGGGAATAACGAAGTCAGTTTTAGCAAAATCTCAGAAATAGCGAACAAAACAAATAGTCTTGTTTTTTCCGAAATCGGGAATGACAAAATAAAATCCCAAGGATTCCGGAAATAACAAAATAAGTAGCAGTCAAACTCGATTGACAAAGCCGGAAAACAAAGTAAGCATACAGCACAATTTATGGTCGTCTAGACAGGTTGAAATTAAAAGAAAAACCTCTCAAAAACAGAACATGTAAGAGGGGCGTTTCAGAGTGGGATGTTGTAAAATGTTTACACTGTATTGTCGTATTGTCAGAAACTTTTAAAATCATTGTTTTCTTTGATTTTGGAAAATAGCGAAATTCCGGAAATAACGAAAAACCGTTACCAACTGTACCATTTTCACCTGGGTGAAGTGAGAAAAGTTTCAATGATGGTGAGATTCGAGCCTTATCTAGAATCAAGTGGCCTACCTCTAAACCATTTTTCATTTGTAGTATGTTTCACTAAGATTCTGGGTGCATACCACTAGTTGGTTTATTGATGTGTTTCTCTGACAGACTACATGTACCATTATTTCAAACAAGACTTTGGCTTCAATGAGGATTGTAGTTTGGTCCCATTGATCTTGTTTTTTTCTGAGTTCCACTGTAATTTGTTGATACATATATGAGTTGGTTTAAGGTAATTAAAAATCCAATAAGGAAAATGTGTTATTGATTGTTACTTATTTGTTTAATGCTGCTGTTTTAATCCACAATGAGTTAATTATAGTGTTCTGGTATGATAGCCATCTGACCATTATAAGTGGCACAAATTAATACTCACCATCCTTGTCAAAGTCTTTTACAGCTTCAACAAATCTGAAAAGTTAAAGATATTTTTTAATGCTTCAAAATCCTGCTTGATGATGATGGTGAAAAAGTGTACATATCATAATGTTGTTTCATTACAAGTATTTACCTTTCAATGGCTCAGTGTTTGAAACAGGTGAAGTTTCAGTCATATGATATCTCATGACGTTTATAAAATTAACTGAAGATCTTCTACACACACTCATGAGTTGACCTCAAGTCATTCATTGAGAGTGAAGATCTTTGCTGGTCACTAGCAGTCACAACAACAAGCAACCAGTGGAGATCTACACCCTTATTCTATAATTTGAGGTCAACTTATTTCTTAAATCTGTTTTTATCATAAATAATGATACATTGATTAGAGAAGTTATTTCTTTTTCTTTGTAAAAGGGCATAATAATATATAAATGTTAGACATGTCAAAGTAATATGTAAATCCTTTAGTCTAAAAAACAGCATTAAAATATACCAAGTTCTCGAAGAGTGGTCATTAGTTCAAGGCCACAATAACTTCATTTTTAATTCAAAGAAGATATATATATATATATATATATATATATACAGTAAGGAATGTTTTATATGAGTCTGACTTCTCACAAATTTGTATATAAACCAGTCGCTTATTTGTTGCCTGAATTATGCATTAGGAAACATAAGATTTGTTTTGTTAAACACTTTGGCACTTTTCCTCTTCAGAGTTACAGATAGCAGGTAGGATGTTTGAATTATGAATAAGCAATAAGCACTGTCAGCACATACTATGATAGCAATTTCCAAAAAATTTCAAGCATGGCATTTTTGACATTGTGGGAATAGATCTGTTAAAATTGGCAATCATAGAGAATGCTAGGTGCACAATCAGACAGATAATCGATGCTGTGGCTCAGCACAGTCAGACTAGAGACTGTCTGAAGGCAGACAGTGATGTAATGTCAATGTGTGTCATAGCTAACAACTGTCTCTGTGAAGTCAACATGGAAGTTAGAGAGTTTAAAGGATAAGAAAGCTACATTACTCTTGAAAATTTGAATCATCCGGCACAACATGACCTTTGACAAACACCTTCTTGTGCAGAACTGATTGGTCTTCAAATTCCTGAAAAATAATATTTTCTAAAATGAGATATAAAAGATTTATTAATTTCAATTATTTCAACTGTCTAAGCTTTATCATCAGATTTTTATTAAATTTTCTGAAAACATATTATTCTTATATAATATGTGTGGAATAGCTGTAAAAAATAATGTCAGTTACTAACACATCACTAGGAAAATAAATTTGTGAATATCAAGCAATACCTCGCATTGCAATGAACAATTTTTACTGATATAACAATAATATAATATATATGATTTCTAAGTAAGATGTATGCAGAGACAACAACAGAGTTTTGCAAAATTATTTTTTCAATAAAGTTCTTATCTTATTTAACCTCAAAATGGATTGGAAAATTACCTGGACATTGTAATATTTGGTTGTGAATGTCAAATCAATTACTAAACCAAGTTTTGTCCCGTTTTCTTCCAGGGACTTAATCAAAATGTCTGGTGAAAATCTGAAAATATATAAGAAACAAAAGTTATGTCCTCAAGAGAATATGAAGCAAAACAAGTCTATATCTGACTTCTTCTGTCTTGGAAAACTTGAAAGTTTTCACCCAAATGTAAGGGCATTTTAACACTAAAACTAAATTCCACTGTTTGTAATCTAGTGTATAAGTCAAGAAACAAATAAAAAAAAAACATTTGAGTTGTGAAAAATCTAAAATAAGATTAGATATTTATTCAGTCAATATACAAAGTAGATATTGATGATATGGGTATAAAGATAGGAGGTTTAGATATCACCAATATTAGACATGCTGATGACACTGCCCTGATGGCTGACAACATCACAAGTATACAAAGGATTCCCCACAGAGTAGATGCTGCAGGGAATAGAGCAGGCCTCAAACTCAATGCCAAAATACTAAAGTCATGCATATAGAAGGACTAGAAAGCCATCCAGAAAGAAATATTGTTATCAAAGTAAATGTCACTGTTTTAGAAAAAAAATCAGAACTTTTAATATTTGGGCTCAGTCAAGTCAGAGGATGTGACTTGAACAAAAGATGTGAAAACAAGAATAGCCATGGCTAAACAAAAGATGATCCAGCTGAACAACATTTGAAAAGACAGAGGCATACCTAAACACCTGAAAGTCAGTATTCTCAAATGTTTGATCTTGCCTGTCCTGTAGTTATGTATGGATGTGAAGCTTGGACTTTAAGGAAAGAAGAAGAGAACAAAATAAAAGCAGCAGAAATGTGGTTATATCGACAGCTACTCAGAGTCCAATGGACATAAAAAAGAATGAACAAAAGTATTAAAGAAGAGCTGTCAGTCAAACAAAAGATGCTTGCAGAGGTAAACAAGAGAAGGCTAAGATATTTGGGTCATGCAGACAAAAACACCTTACAAATCTAATGACAGCAGTCGTACAGTGGAAATGTGAAGGCAAAGAGAAATCGAGGAAGACCACCAATATGTCTTATATGAACAACATAACAGAAAGCAGTGGCCTAAAGCTCATTGATGCGGTGTACCGAAGCAGGGACCAAGAAGACTGGTGTTCTATTGTGGCAATTAGTGGGGCTCCTAACGACATCTGTGGCAATGGAGACAGGTGAGGTGACAAAGTAAATTGAAAATAAACCAAGTTACATCGCATTGTTGGGCAAACTATTCATTCATAATCATGATATAGCAATACAAGAACTTCTTTCCTCTCCCACTACATCAAACATTTTAATCAATCACCCATCCAACCAGTCACCAATTATAAAAATATATTTTGAGCAATTTCATATTGTCTTTCTCAAGCATGCTAAACAATCACTGCTCACTGGAAAATTAACTTCAAGCATAAGGGGGCAGATCGGTGCAAGGTCCTCAGAAAAATTGCTAGAATCAAACCCTTAAAGGAAGGATGGTAGGGGCTGAGTGCAGGCCCAGTGAAGGAGTCTCATGTGTTTGTTGCTCTGACTTGCACAAAATGTACGATTGAGATGTTGAATTTTTATCAGCAACTGTTGAAAATTATAAATTGTAGTCTCTAATCCATAAACCTCCTTTCCTGACGATTACTGATAACAGAATCCTGTTCTTTTGATCACATCAAAAGCAACAATATGTGCAGCAAGTGATAGTGAGATCAGCAATATGTAACTCTCATCACATATCCATATTTATTTGTACAGGCCGAGATTAATCCTCTACAGAGGATAGGGCCCGCTTGACTTATCTCAATCTCCCCCACCAAGGTAGGGGTTATAGGGCTTGATGGCAGTCAAGACTATCCCCACCCGATCATTCTGCACGCACTCCTCCCAGGTTTTCTTGGGTCTCATCACAGAAATATGAACTTTTGCATGTAAAAAAAATGTAGTACTTACTGATCTTCTTCTTTAACATCTTGCAGGAAAGCCTGTCAACAAAGAGAGAGAAATAGATGTATTAATTTTGAAACAAACATAATCAATCATGGGTGCCATCAATTTTTTCCCCCAATCCTGAAATGACTTTTCAAAATTATCCCAATCCTGAAATGATTTTCAAAATTATCCCAATCCTGAAATGATTTTTCAAAATTATCCCAATCCTGAAACTTAACGCATGAAAAATACAACCCAACGTGCTTTATATAAAAAGACTTATCTGATGTTATCACTATATAAACTTATAATTACCTCAAATAAACAAAATTATGATAATATTAATACACCAAATAATAAAGACACCAATAGTAATACACAGGAAACTCAATTCGCGATGTTTTCCGAAAAATCTGCGATAAGTGTATTAAAAAAGCCACAATTTGGTCCAAAAAAAACGATTTTGATAAAGTTGATCTCAAATGAAACGAAATATTATTCCCTAAGCGATAGTGTTATAAATCTATTGGAAAACAGAAGGTTGACGTCCTTAAACTCATGAAAAGGGATTTTGATAAAGTTGGTCTCAGATGAAAAGGAATATTATTTTTTAAGGCAGCATAAATCTATCGGAAAACGGAAAGCTGGCGTTCTATAACTGTATTAAAATAGCCACAATTTGGTCAAAAATAAAACGATTTTGATAAAGTTGATCTCAAATGAAACGAAATATTATTCCCTAAGCGATAGTGTTATAAATCTATTGGA
>JAUUEB010519791.1:0-27223 GCA_032362205.1 Clione limacina
GTCCGTGTTTCTGTAACAAAGCTTTTTTTACAGGGTAGGGGTGTTAACCCTACGCCCAACTGTTTCTTTTCGGGATCCAGCCTCCTTTGGGACATTTAGTCGCCTCTTACGACACGCAGCCTCACGGCAGACCTATTCTTCGCAAAGCCGTATCTGCACGGCAGAGATCAATTATTAAAGCATAAAAATTAATCAACTTAAAAAACTATTGTTTTTGAAAAAATATTGTTATTTTGTAAGTTCTTACAAAGAACTAGGTTGATAACACTGAGTGGACTAAAGGAGTTTTACTCAAACCCATAAACTTGCACATGACAGAGTTATATTGAGACAGATAATAACACATCAACACAGTGCCCAGTCATGGTTAATGGAATAGTAGTAATAGTAGTATAGATTATTGAGAAGATAGTTGAAAGCTATGTTTATTAGTCAACAAGTTTTGGGAACTGTGTGATTACAAAATAAGAAGACATTGTTCTTTCTGATACTTTTAAGAATCTTTATTTTACACTAAAATATTGATTTCATTAAGTTAACTTAGGCGTAACAAATAGAAGATTGCTATTCTATCTAAAGAAAAAAACTGAAATTATTTGGTATTAATGGTGCAAAAAGTGTTTATCTTATATGGGTGTGATATACACCTTTGTCAAGTCCTCCATGGCAGTCTTTAACTTATCCTGTGTTGTTAACAATGTGTTATGCATGTTTTTCTTTTCTTCCTCAGCTCCTGATACATCCTGCTGTAACCTGGCAATGACCCCTTGACCTTCCCCAGCTGATGCTGACAAGTCTTGGATCTGTTGTTCCAACTAGACAGAAATGTTGAGATAGAATGAAACATTAATTGACATTTGAGACAAAGATCTAAGATTTATTGAACAGTTGAGTGAGACCCGGACATAACATAATAGATAAGAGGAATTTATTATCATACATATTATATACATAACACATAATGAAATTATTTCTGATCTGCGACAAAACATATACAAACTTATCATATAGACACATACACACTTAACCATACATATCAATATTACACAAAAAACTCTTTAGCTGCCTTGCCAAGTCCTAGAAATTGCCTTAAACCATATGATATGTGATGCCTTAAATCATATGTGATGTCTTAAACCATATGTGATGCCTCTGGTTGAAAGGTACCAATTGTTGCACTTATATGTTTTGAGATATTGACTTGTAAAAGTGATTGATGGGTTTCCTATCAAAATCTGTTTTTTCTCTGACTTTTCCTCAACCATATTACTTTTGAAAAATAAGGATTATGGAACAAACTGTAGATGTCTGTGTGATCATGATCAAATGGTGTAGAATTATTAAAAAATTGCACAAAATGTAAGAAGTTCAAAAGATTTGTAAATATGCTTGTAAAAGATTGTTATTTCAAAAGTGGAGAAAATTGTAAAAACATACCTTTTGTTTATCTTGTGTCAATTGTGTGACATTTCTCTCAGCTTCAGACAAAGAAGATTTCACTCCCTCCAGATCTGTCTGTTTCTCTTCCAGCGCACTCTGTAGGCTGTTTAACAATTTACAAATATAAAAAACAACAATATTTCTTATTTTTCTTATGCTGTCTATGATTACATACTATAACAACAACAGTTTCTTTAAAATAAAAGTTATTTTGGCTTATGAGTTTAAGAGGCTTACACAATTTATGCTTTTAACTGTTACTATTCAAAGCACCCATCACTTCCTTAGCTTTTGACCACATGAGATATGATAGACAAGAGTATGTTTTTGGAGTGTGTGTAGAAACAAATTAAAAAAATGGATGGATTTCAGTCATTTAAATAAATAAGAAAAAAAGTTATTAAAAAATACATTGACTCTATACAGGGTCTTTAAACTCCCCATATTCATGACAAAACTGATAAGTTGACAACAAACCAGTATCATTTCTTTCTCCAAGTCTAAAATTTCAAGTGATATTCTAAATATTTACCATGTCTAAACTGTGGTTTTCTAAAAGCACCCAAAACAAATAGGGTAAGATTACAACTGAGAAATAAACAAATTACCTTCACATTTAGGTCACTATGAACTCTTTTGATTGCTATTTCGGAACTATACCAGCTTTTAATTTGATAATTTTTATACACAAAAAAACCTGTACCGGAGGTCAACAAATGGTTTCATGGTCGTAAAAACTTGGGTAAGAGATGAAACATGTTTGGGGTATGGGACAATGTGTCAAATGACGTCATGGGCTCCCCTTATTTGGGCTAGCCAGGTGGGTCTAAGGCATTTAAAGAGGCTGTAGTTTATTGTTATATTATACAAATAATTTTTATAATAATTTTAACATCATACTTAAACAATATGTAATAGAAATTAAGTATTTTTTAATCACCTGTTCACTTGCTCTGACTTTGGGGCTTTTTGAAGCTGTGTTTGAAATTGTTCTGATTCTGTCATCTTTCTGCAAAGAAACATCAAGTGATCTTATGTATAAAAAAAACATTTCAAATACTTAAGTATTACAATATGTATGTCAACAAAATCTCTACAACATTCCAGCTAACCAACTTTCTCTATAAAGCTGTTGTCCTTTTAGTATTGCCTCAATGTGCTTTAAAATCCACTCTTACCCCCAAACACCCAGAGACTCTCAAGAGGAAATGTTTGAAAAACTTAGGAAAACCGGGTCGAGGATGATTTTGAATCAAAGACCTGTCACTCCAGAGTCCAATACCACTAGACCATGATGCCACACAAACAATAAACTAGCATGAATGAGTCTAAGTTTGCCCAGGTAATTTATGGGTAAGAAGTCCATACAAACATGTTTGGTATTAAAAACTAAGTTATATCAGTCAAAATGGAATACAATCGAAAACACAGACGTCACCAAGAGTGTTATTGAGATATGAGCAATTTTAATATCTTTTCTCAAATTATCTTTTTTTCTATAATTCAGCTTTGATTTCACATGTCTTAAGAAATTATAAAGATAATCTCATTTAACAAAAAGACACATTTTCAGAAAAGAATGTAGGATAATAAAATAACCAAAAATAACCTTTCACTCTTTGTGTAACATGATTATTTCCACTGTTTTGCAAAATTGTTTTTCACTTAGAGGCTCAAATAAAGGTGTAGCTGTTTAAGTCTAATTCTGTGTTACAATAACGGCATGTTATCTCATTAAGTGCCATTTGCCGATGAACAGACACTTCCGCTGGCACCGTTTTTTGCCAGACGCGTACGCAGCACACTGTGCTTAACCAATACATCATTATTTGGCAAAAATGGGGCGAGTGGAAGCGCTGTATGTACAAATAGTTAAAACTTGTGAAGGGTTTTCCATATGCACATAATATTATATCAATAACTCACTGAGCAAACTGAGTCTTGAGCTCTTCAAATTTTTTCTCTAACTCATTCTTCTCTCTCTCGCTCTCTTGAGTCATATTATCCATCAGGGTCTGAACCGACACTAGTTCTTGCTTCAGTACAAACACATCATCAGCTGCTGGTCTAAAAAGAGAAAACAAAAACTATGATAATGTTTCTTTTCCAGTAAATAAACATTCATATGCTAGGTGCAGCTTTAATTGTTCACATCTTCTATAAATTTACACAAAAAATTATAGATGTTATAAGCAGATTGCAATCACTACCATGTTAAAAAGCTATATCTTTGAATATCCTGCATGACTAACATAGCTTTTAATTATAAATAGAAAATCCTGAAAGTAAACTTAGTACATATTTTTTTTATCTGTTTTCAAAGTTTTTATGGACACATAAGTTGCTTGATGGGAGTTTAATTCAATAATCTCAAATCTCTTAGTAATATATATCAGTGCGTGACAATATGAATGATAATGAAATGTTCATAACTTTTCACCATTTGTCATTTTAATATAAAAATTATTATCCTCAGCATCATTAACAAGTAACATTTTTTTATTTTGAGAGATTGAGCAATTATTGTATTCTCTGAATGAAACGGCACCTTTCAACATAAATCATGACTGTTTTTCTGATTCCAATCTACAAATTAAGAAAGCATGACAAAAAGTAAAAATAAATTTCATTTTCATTTCATTTTTAAAAAATATAACAGATACTTGGCACTTTTGGAAAGAAGCTGATGATATTAATTTTGTCATTATGAGAAGACAGGCTGTCTTGGATTGGAAAAAAACAAGCTTATCACCATGTTGCACATCATGTTGATTTTACGCAGCGTGTAACATTACCACAGTACTGCATCATCAAAATTTTGAGAGAGAAAAACAAGATTGTGAACTTTGTTTGAAACTAGGGTGATGTGTGACAAAATTCCAAAAATTTTGGGTCATCAAAAAGTCTTGGGGCAGAAAAAATTGAAAGTCTAAAAGCTGTTAAGGATTGAGCGCTAAATAAACTGACTCCGTTAGTATTATTATACTTCTTTCAATACTTTAAAATCCAGTTATATGACCCTTAGCAAGATTTGTTTTAATGTATCTCAAAAATGTTGTAGTCTGAAGTGTATCTACACCCCTCTCCTCCCCACCACTAATAAAAGAGTGTTTCCTCCAATCTTGCTTGTAATAACTGTCTGCTGTCTGCTTATAACCTGGTTCTTATTATAGTTTGGAGACAAATCTAGTATTATATTTGTCTATATTCCAACAAGTTATCTGAATCTTTGCATGGCATTCAAAAATACTCTTAAGCAAGGCTTTTTCACAACACCATAGCAAAAGCAAAATAATGATTCTAAAAATAAAAACATTTCAAAAACATTATATCAACCTGATTTTTACCAGATCCTTTATACCAGATGTTTTTAAATGTTATAAATCAAATACCAGTTATAAACATACTTCAAAAAATACATAACATTTTTCTTCTAGAGCAAGACAAAAAACTGTTACAATAACTTTGAGGTTCAGTGCATGGAAGTTCTTAAAGAATGTGGGGAAGAGTGTGACTAGTGCTAAGAAAATGACAGGTGATGATTTTCACACTATGAAAAAGAAAGATTGTTGGTCAAATGGGTCAACAGGAAAATCCTGACCCTGTTAGATCTATGCAGCAGCCTATACAGAGCAAACCTCAATCAAACCTCCAATTATGGGCTTAAAATCAATAAACAATCTACAAAAGATCACTTGCATATATAAATAAATCACCAGGGGAGGGGAAAAAAATGTCAAAGAAAAATCACTCTATGAAAATTCACACACACTTTTTAAAAAAAACCTTTATAAAAATGCAGAAATTTGTTTCATCGTTTGCTAAGTAAATTATTTTCCTAAGTTATTGTTTCATTTTTGAAAAAAATAAACTGCAATTTTTGGTAGACTGCTAACATGCTTACAATAAGTTACACTAAAGGATATTACTAAACATGAACAAATATATAGAATGAAACAAATTTTCCTACACATCAGAAATATTCTAAAATATTGCACTTCAAATTTTCTTTTGAGATAGGAAATAAAATTGAGAGTATGTATGTATATGAAAAAAGGTGAAACAGATTTTATTTTCATAATGAGATATTGAATAAAATCTTATTGAACAATTTAAAAAATCCAATCTATAAAAACAGCAAGGACAGCAAGTAAAGAATTCACAATCTAAAGCCAATCATTCACATGCAGTTCAAAACTAAACACTTTATCATTATTCATTCAAATATTCAAATAACATATATATGCAACAGATGAGCTTAAGGATATGTATAGGTATGTTAAAAATATTTTGCTTTCACATTAATTTCAATCTTCACTTTTAACCCAACATTATTATCTGCTTTCCATTAAACTGTTGCTCAGTTAAGAAGTGTGTTTTTTAAGCACAACAGTATCCCAAGAAGATTCTAAATATAGAAGAGTGTGGTTCAAACATATATCATGTGCATTCACTTCTAAACAATGTACATTAATTAACACTGACATCAGTAACAAGTTTGCCTTTTGAGCAAACTCTACTATTTTCTACACATCTTATTTCTGTCAGAATAGCCTGCACTTAAGTTTGCCAAAAATATAAAGCACCAAATCTAAGCTCCATACTTCATAAGGCTGATCAATCAATCTTACAGTTGTACAGTATCTTTCAGCTTTTTAAAGCGAAATCTTGAGAACCTGAAAGAGTTCTGTCATTGCGTATTCACAGATAGGGACACACAAGGGGTCTCTCACTATTGTAAAGTACATAAACAGAGAATAGAATGAGCTGCTTTGGACACCTATGAGGTGGCTTTTTTGTTATAGTTTGTCATGTTTGTTACCAAATATAATATATATATGATAAAATAGATATTTCAATTCATTCATTCATTCTGACCCAACACAATGAAAAGTGTATTTTTGTCAAAATGGCCTCGGAACCTCTTAATGATGCCTTTCTGTGTTTCTTCATCAAAATAATCAAAGTCTGTCCAAAAAGTGCTTACATACACTTTTAAATATCCCATGGGGTTTGAGAAGCCGCAAAAAGTTCTATCCAGACAAATATTTAAAACAGCCCTACCTCAAACATTATTCTAACATTTTAGATAACCAGAGCACTTAAGCATCTTTAGCCAGATGGAAGCATCAAAAGCATTAATAAGTTGAGTATCTAAAGCAATATTTATTTAAAAATGTTGACTCTGTCCAAGCAGGAAGCAGAAAAAAATCTAAATGTGACAAGAAATTTACTTCTAGATAGAAAACATTCTACATTGTTTACTCAAGATCATAACATACATTGATACAATCATCTCTAGAGTAGAAGTGTAGAACAAATTCATAGATTATACAATCAAACTCATGCCAGCAAAGAGGGATGTAGAACAAGAGGGTGACAAAGTCAAGTTTCAGGAAATATAAGCTTACTTTTCCTCTTTCTCTTTTTCACTAAATTCAGGAAAAAAGGCAATCAAAATGATTCATCAATTAGATATATCTAGTTGCAAGCTTGACAGGCGTATCAATCAATAACAAGTGTTAGTAAAATTCAACTGCTATAAACTCTTGTTGTATCAAATGAATGATGTCCTTTTCAATCAGGTCATCCATGAAAGGCATGCTTACAAAATAGATTTTACCATCAATGTTAAAGTGAAAACAATATCTTACAGTTGTTTTCAACCATGATTTTAATTTCATTATTCATGTTTAATGTCTTATCCTGTGTATGTAGTATCATGTAAGAGTGAATACTCTTTTAGAGAATTTGTCCTATAATATTGTGAATCCCTTAGAGAGCTCTGTAAATGTGCTTGTTATTAGTAATATTATTGTAATATATTTCTTGATACATTTATCAAAGTGATTAAAACAATGTAACAAAATAACACACAAGGATAGACATTTTCAACACATTAAGATCAGTTTAAATATAAAAATACAAAAGCTCTTAGATACTTTGCTCTAAAATCAAATTGCAGTACAATACATGCACCATCTCTGAGATATTTTGGTTAAGAAAAGTTTGTCTTGCTCAAACAACAATAAGTTAATAAACACTAACTCCTGAAAGATTTTATATCAATAATCTTTTAAGCCTTTGATTTTGTTCATATACAGAAAAGAATTAAAACCGAGAGAGTTTTCTTAGGCCTGTTGGTGATTCTGACTACATTTTGATTCAACCATTGCTTGAAATTAATTAATTTTTTGGTCTAAATCTTAGATAACCTTTTACTCTACAAATTTTCTCTAAATTGTGTAAGTAAGAAGAGGTTCTTTCAAACACAGGCACATGCTGTTAAGAAATTCATAACACATTCATTAAATATATGGCCGCAAATCAAGGTCAAATGCTAAAAGGTTGAAATAATGCTCTAATTTATGTCAGGAAGTCTAGAAATTCAGCAAGCTGTTTCTTAAAACAAGATATCCCTAAATAAATAAAAATATACCTTTGGGCTAACTGTGTTTCAAGATTCTTCACATAAATACTGTTATATTCCACTTGCTCCTGAAGGGAAAAAGAAAGTTATACTCACATTGAGTTTAACTAGTATAATCATCATCATCATCATAATTCATGAGTTAATGTTCATAAGTAATGACATAATGCTCTTAGTAATCAAATTGCTCCTTGTCAAGATCAAATAGGTTATGAAGGCAAGGTAGCCTCAGGGTACTGTGTCAGCCTCCAATGCGACAGGACGAAGGTTCAAATCATCTAGCTCCCCATGATGGCTACAACTCTCCACTGGCTTTGACCTTAGTCTGGATGTAAATGTGGGACTTGTTTTCATATAGCCTTTATGGATTGGGAGGTGCGTAAAACACAAACAACCAAACCAAATATGATATGGAAAACAAGGAACATCATAAAGTAACTAAGAATTAACAACATCATTAAAAATAAATCTGGCTTAGCTGGTATCACCAAAGGGAATATACCAAACTGGCAGCTTCCTAGAAAGTTGAATGATACAATTGTGTCTCCTTCAGTAAGGCAGTTACAAATTGTGAATCTTTTAAAACGTTTAATCCTTGAGAATGAAAATTTAAAAAAGATTCTTCAACCTACTCAGGAGATGATGGATATCCAACAGGAAGCTGTTAGATTAATAATAGATCAAGCCACCCAATAGGCCAGGAAGTACACTAAATAAATGCAATAGTCAGCATTAAAATCATCATTGTCATGGCTAGGGCTGCGGAGCCGGTGAGCTGGAAGGATTTTTGGGGTTGTAGCCAGAGCTGGAAAAAATATTCTTGGGTGGAGCCGAAAAAATGTGGGTTGAGCCGGGTAAAAAATAGAGTGGCTCAAGTTCATTCCTTGATGCTACAAATAAATGATATAAAACAAATGGAACTTCAATTATAGGATTATAATTTAGAGCCTTAGTTACTCCTTTATTCTTATAATAGTTAATTCAAAATGAACATGACTGAATTTAGTTATTAGTTGTGTGTTTGACGGTGCGTTAGTGTGAATTTTGTTTGTTTGGTGCCAGTTTTACTGTCTGGAGCCAGAGCCAGAAAATTTTAAGGTCTGATGCTGGAGACGGGAAATTTTGAGTCCCAAGCTAAGGCCTTGAAATGTGATGCGTAAATACCGTCTTAAATTAGTAATTATTCCATAAAGTGTTCTCACTGAATTTTGCAGGGTTGTTTACAAAATGACAGGAGCACACATATTCAACATAGGAATGTCTGATCATGCCTATGAAGGTTTTGTTAACACGCTATAAAGTTGGTAATGGTTATGATTTTTTCCCGCCAGATTCAGAATATCTTTTCAAACCTTCAACGACATGCGTACTTAATCTTTCTTGTACCTTCAAAGTCTTAATATGATCATCCAGAGCTGTTTTCTGTCCTTCACTTTCATCAACTTTTGCTTTCAGACTGGCCATATCCCCTGCCTAGATGAGAGGAAGTGGGCAATTAAATATCATTAACATCTTTATTGCACTACATACAATATTCTCTGATACTCATTTTGTAAAAGAGGCTAATTTATCAAGTGAAGTTTTGGTTTTTAAAACCTCTGTTTTCTCCATGATAATAACCAGAAATAGGTCTAAAGATAAAATGACGCCTTTAAATATTCATAACCAATTAACAGTACCAAAATTAATGTACACCAAAATCTGCACAGTCACAATACCTATCACAAGGGGGCAATAGTCGAGTTGTCAGGGCGTCAAACTTAAGAGCCGACTGTCTTAAAATGTTGTGGGTTCAATCCCTGCAATGGGACAAAATGTCCATGATGAAAAATTTGCTATCATGTTCCACCTGTTCATAAATGGGTACCTGACTTATAGGCTTTGTAAGTTTACTTAGGTTATTGCCTATCACTTAACAGGTAGATTTTTTGTATACGCTGTATGTACATAGTACATGTGTGTCTCCATTGTAGTAAATGTCTTTGTAAGTTTACTAAGGTTAATCGGTTCATTCCTTGTATACTCTGAATGTACATGTGTGTCTCCATTCTGCCTGTCTGGGTATTAATCGTGTAAAGCGCATTGAGAATTGATGGAAATATGCTATATAAATGTCATGCATCATCATTATTATCACTATTACCTTAACTCTTCATTGGGAGTTAATTAGTTTTTTCATGAAACTTGGTTAAAAAACAAAGGATGAATTCAGCTAAACCAGGTCATAAAAAACTCTCGGTACAGACAAAATACAGAAGACAAATAAATTTCCGTATTAAGATCATTTCTCAAATAACATATAAAATCAAAATTAAACACAAGCAATGAAATATTCTGTAAATGGAACTAGCTGAAAATGAAATGGGATAAAAAGAGAAAAAGTAAAGAAAGAAAATTAGTTTTAATTAACTCATCCAAGCAATTGCTTTGTTGATATACAGGAAGCGAGTCCTGCATTATGATGAAAAGAGAGCATATGAGGTGGAGATTAAACTTTCAGGCAGATATGAAAAGAGAGCACATGAGGTGGAGATTAAACTTTCAGGCAAAGTGAGATAAAGGACAAACTAAAAGATTTAGAGTTTTGTGAAGAAGGGAAAAGATATGGTTAAGATGTATTGTATAAAAAAACATCCTCGTAATGTCAGGGGGTGGATATGTCAAAAAAAAATCTTGAAGATCAATGAAGGGTTGACAAGCTTCATTAGTATGAAATGTGAAAATACATCAATTGAACAATTAAAAGAAGTAAGAGAAGAAGCTGTTTTCCATTAGAATAAGCAAAGAGAAAATAATAGTAGTGGCTGTTCATCTATACCTTAGCCGGAGTTGCCAACCTTTTAAGACAGCACCAGGAGATTTGAGAAAAAAATATGGGAGATTTGGAGAAAAAACAGGGAGATTTTTTACTGCCCAGAATTTACATATCACAACTTTTAACCTCCCTTGATGCCCTCACCTTCAGTTTACAATATCCACAAAGAAATAACACAATAGATTAAGCTCACCCTTGGTCACATTTTTAGGATCCTTCCTTCAATCTTGTCTTTCACATTCTTAAATAAAACCAAACCAAAACAGAGTGCCTCAACTATATTTTATCATTTGGTTTTACTTAGTTCTCAGATGTTGAAGGATGCCCAATCAATCTCCACTTGCAATAGACATGGTTGCCACAGAAATCTGAGAGCCTTTACTGAGAACTGTTTCAGAAGGCCCTTACAGAGGACCATAACGCGTCAGCTACAGGGTGCCCTTGAACTATAAGAGTGGTCTAGGGGCACTACCCCCCCCAAAAAAAATATGAACACATTGTATGCCCCCCTGAAAGCTGAGAACATACTGGAGTTCTCTATTTAGAGTTATACAATACTGCCAACTTGTATGTCCCCCTAGAAGCTGAGAACATACTGATGATCTCTATTTAGAGTAATGCAAAAAGTCATCACCATAATTGTACTTGTGAATTGGCAACAAAAACATGAGTCATTATGTCATGTCATGTCTGATGTCAATGGTAAATCTTTTTTATCTGGCCATTTCAATGTTGTTGTGGTAGGCTGCAGTACTCAGAATGAGAGGTACTGGGTTTTTATCCAACCAGGATCATCATTTGTTATTTGGAAAAAAGTCTACCGTAAATTCCCGTAGATACTGTAAGTTTTTGGGGTCATAAAATACATACCCAAAGTCACTAGTCGCACTTTACTTGAACCAAAAAGAATAACTACTAAAAAAGTGGTGAAAATGACTTAAAGATGCAGTAAGACTTACGATAAGTTTGTTTGAACACGTCCGCCATATCATTAAGTGAGTGCTTGGAAGCGGTAAGAAAAAGGTCAGTTATATGTGAACATATTTTACCAAGACCAATATTTTATGATCAGTAACCAAATGGAACTCAATGTATTAAAAAAAAACTGTTGTAGTATATAACAAAATTAGTTGCTACATTAACGCAAACAACTATTTTGAACTTTGCTGCAAATAAATACTTGAACTAAGGATTGCAAAAAAATTGCATTATTAAGACATAGCAAGATTTGTGTTGTCATATCGGGGCTTCAATGATCAAGTTATCGAGTAAAAGGAACACTGAAAACAAGGTAAAATCTTATTAAATCGTTTTCCATTACATTTGTTGTTGTCAAATAGGTTTCATACTTTTTTTATGAATGTCCAGAGAAGCGTTCGCAGTATCTTTGAGACATTGGTCTGAGCAACTTTTTAAGCTCACAAAGTCGGGACTCGCAGTAACTATGTGATAGCAGCATCTTTCGGTTTTTACGGTATACATACATTTCCTTTATGCAGTGAATGTCATTTGAGACTGCTAAGGAAATATCTAACAAGGAAACAGACCTTTGAATACTTCCCAGGAAACTGAAAATGTACATGTACATCTCTCATGAGCCTGGTGGGGTAACAGTAGACTGTAAAGCACTTAGAAGCTAGAAAATTGGTCATTAATGCCTTAATAAATGCTCTCAAATATTGCCTAATTTAAATATACATTTTTTTCTTGTGTGTTTATCTGAGTGTACATTTGTAAGTGTGTATGTATATTTGAATGCACCTGTAAATGTGTGTCTATTTGAATACATTTGTGAGAATGTATTTCAATTTTAGAGAATGTATTTCTTTCCAAGTGAATCTGCTTGTGTGCATGTTTATTTCAGCTTATTCATTTAAAATGAGTGTCTATCTGATTGCATTTGTGTGTGTGTACTGATTTAGTTTGTGCCCCTTGATCTAAACAAAAGATCACCCACATAAATAATAATGTGTATGGGAAGGTCAATCTGACATTTTACTAAACACTTGTCTCATATTAAATTCCACCAATGCATTGGTCTTGGTTGAGTTCATATGTGGGTCAACATTTTAGCTAAGAGAGGTAACCAAAATTATTGATTTTTTTCTCAACACATGGGGTAAACAACCTCAGTAAACCAAAGTCAATATGCATTGACACACAGACAAACAAGAAAGAGGAATGAAAAGCTGAGATAAAAAAATCTGTTTGTCTTTCTAAAGTCAATAGACATTCATTCATTTTCTTGATGATTAAGTTGTAGACAGTAAAAAAAACATGACTTTGTGGGGAGTTTTTGAGGCAACTAAAAGGACTTTTAAGGTCCTTAAAAATGTTTTTGGGCAACTAAGGACTTTAAAGGACTTTCTGGATCAGTGTGAACCATAAACTTTATTTTTCAAATAATATAATTTTCCTTTGCAAATGCTGTGTATTTATTACTCGATTTATTTACATAGGATTTAAAATTTTCTTCCCTCGCTAGGGAATATATGATAACGATCAAAAATCTTGATGTGTTATTTTGGGCATTTTTAGTGCATTCAGCGGTCAATTTTTTCTGTTGCGATTTTTATGTCAAGTACGGGAATTTAATGACTTTTCAATACAGGAGAAAGCAATTTTTACCGAGAGAAATCCCCAAAAAACGGAAATCTCTCGGTTTTTACAGGAGGGTTGGCAACTCTGCCTAAGCCAATGGAAGTGATGAAGACTAATGGGTTGCGAGCCCATTCAGAATTGAAGGGAAATATAAATTAAATAAGGGAATGGTAGACAATGAGTAAGATACCTACCAACTTAATTGCTTTTGTTTCAATCTTTTCCTTCTCTATTTTGAGCCCTTCTAGCTGCATGGTAGTCGCTGTTAGTGATTGGTCTTTGTGGAACAACTCAGACGATACTAAAAAAACAAGTTTGAGTAAAAATATGAATATGTTCATCGAGACTTAATTTTCTTTAATTTTTGTCTCTGTATTAAAAAAAATCATTTACAGAGTTATATCTAAAGAGATAAAAAGAAAAAACACAGAAAGTCTATATCTACTATATAAATTAATAAACAAAAACTCTTTTAAATTCACTCTTAGACTAAGTAAAGTGTTGATTTGATTCTTGCAAAACATTAGAATATGACAATATGCGCAGTCCATAATAAACAAATAATCAGACATGTAATATAAAGCAGAGTGTGCTATTAATGAAGTGTGACAATGAATGGACTTAACAGTATTATCCCTATAAAAACAAATTTGCTTGAAGTAACTCACATAATGTTCTTGCTTCTTCAGATCCTTTTAACTGCAACGACTGCATCTCTAATTCCTTTCTGATCTGGAAACAAGGAGATAAAGAGAAGAAACAAATGTTTAGATAAGAACAAGACTATCATATTCTATTACTTTAATATGCTGCTCATCATTCCTTATCTTAAGTGTCCTGGTTGATAATATATCTTAATAAACATAATATTACAAGTTCGTAGATAGCAATTTTGAATATAGCAGTTCATTTTGTCAAGAGACCAGATATCTCATATATAGGATAGGGTACCACTTAACAGTACAAAATTTAGCTTTTGGCACAGTTGTTTAGAGCAACCTCTTCCCTTTCTTTTGTGACCAATAATAATTATTATTATTAATAAGAATAATTATATAAAATTGTCTTTTAAGTCACAGATCTTCACAGTAAATTGAAAGTAATATTTACAACAAGGATGTATAGTTGTCAACTTGCAAGTTTTATCTTTATTTATTGAAAAATCTTACCTCTTGAATCTCCAGGCCTGATATTTCACCATTTCTGAAGAACAAAAAGAATTTGAATAGTTTATTATAGACTGATTCAAAAGACTTTAAAATCAAATACAAATACTTCCTACAAAAGACATGTTAAAAAAGTTACATTGTGGCATCAATATTCAGCAGATAGCCAGCACAAATGTGTTTCTCCGAATTATTATCTGTTCACCCTATAGTATAGAATGTACTGGTTCCCACATTATACCAGAGATATAATGCTGATGTTGAAAAGAAAAGGAGCAAAAAAGGCAAAGAATTAAGAAATATATGTAACTGTATTTAAAGAGAGTGGAAAAACAAAGTTGTATTATAAAATGTTGATCTAGGGTAATGGACGACATCAAAAAGAGGAACATAATTCTCTGTCCAAAAACAAAAGAAAATACACATATAACGCCATCATGAAACAAACCCAGTTGGCTTTGGTATAACCTTAAGAAGTAATGAACTCTTTTGACATTTTTTCTGTGATGGCAAACAATAAGTGGTAAAATTTTAAGCAACATGAAATAACTGCATTTTTGCAAAACTTACAATTTTCTTCACTTATTTAAATTAAAGTACAATAAAAAAAAATCCCACATCAGGAAAAATGATGTGGGTGTTGGATCTTCTGAATCAAACATACTTATTTTTCAACAATAGTTTCACTTATTTGAACTTATGTGAGGAAAATCATAGATTCTAAATCAAGCAAAAAATAAAATACCTTGCCGAGGAGTTTCCAGCTGATGTATCCCCATCACCATGAAGTGACTCATAATGAGTCTGTAGCTCTTCTGGTGAAGCCAACGACATCTTGCACATAGGACACAAGAAACCCTCCTAAACACACAATAAGACAAAACAATCAAACGAAATGAAAATCGTCCACATCAATGGTTTTCATAGAAATTAACAAAAAATCTAAATGAAAAACAAAATGGAAATTGTATGAATAAATAATATAAAGTACAGTCTTAATGTGCATCCTGAGCTCATACTTTGTTCAGCTTTCTTAGAACCCTTTCTCAACTTACCTCTGTCAGTCATCCTTATAGTTGTTTTTGCAATGTTTCTTCCTGTACCTGTTATACGCAGTTCCTTCATGATCCATCCTATAGACTTATTTCATCTTTCCTTCTCCTACTGATATCATAAAACTGCCACAATCCTTTGCACCTGCTCTTTTTTTAGTAAATTTGATACAAACTGTCACTCTGCCGTCTACATTATAGAGTACATTCAAAGGACATATAGAAGTTGTTGTTTGGGCAAAGGGAAGCATGACAGTGTTAAAAAATCATGAGTGTGTTAGGCGATCACAAACACAAATTCAATCAACAAACCAAAGTTAACTTAGTTCAAATTAAACAAACAAAATTAATTCAAAAACAAAAAAGGCATTGGGGAGTTTGGAGTAGTTTAAGGTAATGATAAAACTTAAAAAGAGACCTTTATAAAAGATATTACAGACATAGTGACAAGCAACTGACCCCCTGAACATCTGTTCCAGCGCTGTCTCCATTGTGCTCTGACTCAAAGTGTGCCTGTACGGCTTCAGCACTTGGAAAGTTTTGCATACATGTTGGGCACAGGAACCCCTGAAGGAAAAAAGGCGTTGTTTATGACTGAAAAACTTAATGAAATTAAAAATAATCTGGTGTATCTCTTTTGCACTTATTCCTGTATGGCAGAAACAATTAATCTTTTACAAAATATAGACAATCCTTTTAAGGTCCTGATAAAGAATTTGAATAGCTCAAGATCAGCAATGGTAAAGAACAACAGTTTTGTCACTGTTGTGTATCTTGTCTATCTTCAAGTTTTATTTGATATCAGTCTCAAGAGTAAGTCTCCAATGCGAATTTTCTTTTCATAACCAAAAATGTAAAAGAAGCCATTGTTAGCCTTTCAGGGTTATAAAAACAGACCAAATGTTATGGTAATTGCTTCAACTTAATTTTTCAACTGCTTCAGCTGTAATTGAAAATAAGAAATAATGACCATAGACCAAATTGATTCCAAGTAAGTGCAATAAAGGTGATAGTGTTTCTGTGAAAGCCTCAGGGCAAGAACAAATTGCGTTTCTCCAATAAAAATTATGTCAATCAGCAGGGAAGTGCCAAGCGATAATTTTTAAACATCCAGAAGTATCTTTTAAAAATCATTATAAAATTCTTCATATTTGTCAGTAGTCCTTGAAGCCTGGTTCTTTTTTTCTGTCACTTTAACTAAAATCTTATTGATAAGATGAGTTTTGTTTTTAAGCTCTCAATCAGGAGTGACTTATACAATAATCTATATTTCCTCTCCTCCTCTAAACCAGAAGCTATTCTCAATTTATTTTTCCTGCTTTCATGTTCCTGTTTTGGTTTCCCTCTTTTTTCTTTTCTTTGATTCAGATCTTCTTGTATCCTAAACTATAGAAAAAAAGACTTTTCACAATATCATAGGCATGCACTGTCACCCTGTCACTTTTCATTCCGATGCGTCTCCGAAAAAATACAAACATGCACAGTAGTTCTTGGGATAGGGCTGCTCTCTTTTCTCTCTGACACATGATGTTGCATGCAAAACATACTTGAATATCATGCTCTTTAAATTTAACTCATGCATGGAGATGCTCTTCTTATCTGGGCTTACCTCATAAAATTACAGGGATAATAAAAACATACAAATTTAGCATTGGGGAAGGTCAAGGAGGGGATTTTTCAATTGGCTTTGTCAAAGTGTTTTAACACAAACAAATAAGCAGTATCAGAAGATGTCTTTTCGATAGATGTGAACATGGCAGAAAGTGCAGAGCGTGGGAGTGTTGCTCTCAGGCATACCATGGTAAGGATGTACAATAGGGAGGTGGAAGAGGGGAATAAGAGGAGACAGACAAATTAAAAGGACATTTTTACCTGGTCAATTTAATGCATGTTTTTCATTTCTATTAATTCATTTAATTTTCTTTGAAAAATGTTTTCTAACATGTATATATTGGCAGGTACCTTTGAATAGAAAACCTGCTTGAAGGCACACAATTACTTTTTGCTATGGGTTCTTGAATTCTCAGGTCATTCTTTAAGTCACAAATGTCTTATTGTGTATTGGCCATAAGATTCATAACAATTAATTGGCTTATGACATTATAATGTTGATCAAAATTTATTTTATAACAATATCTATATCTAGCTTAAGCGCAATAAAAATGTATAGTGGAGAGGGTAAGACCTCAAAATTGAAATAATTGAATGAATAACTCACAAAAAAATATACAGAAACAAATGTTTAGTTTATTTATAACTACTTAAGCTCTATTTTCTTACAAAGTTTTCAATATATTTACACTTAAACGCTTTCACTTGGCAAATTTTAACACTAAATCATTTATGCTGAATAGAATGTTGTGAAGACATTTATCATTATAAATCATGCAACATGTAAGATAGAAATACCAATCTTTAATAAAAAGTTGAGCATTGTTTCACCTGAGCTTCATCAATATCTCCAGCATTGCTTTCTCTCCTGTTGGACAAAAGATTGGGGAAGGCGAAGCGACCAGGACTGGAAGGTGACTGCAAAGGAAGGGGCACATATATGTGTAATCAAAGAAATATTGTGACCACATGAAAGTACAAAGGTGTCAAGTGAAAGAAAAACAATATTTACTTTACCTGCATAACACAACAATGGAGTGAAAATTATACACTTTTTTTCAACAAATTAGTGTGTTTTGCCTTCAGGAGGTATAGGTAAGCTCTTTTATCAATATTTTGAATTTAGTTTTTTGATTAAAGGAGCATTAATTTGTGAGCATTTCACTTTAAATTTTATCAAAATATATTATTCAGAACAAATATTTTGCCATTTTAGTGGACTGCGTGCCTGAAATCATGAGCTGAGAAAACTCTTAACTTAAACTTTAGGTTTTGTTTTCAAAAGATAAAGAACATATTTTGTTAAAATCAAATGTATATGATTGAGAAGTTGTTTATTTGCAATATTTCTACCATAAGCCAACACTGAAAACAATGACAGGAACTTTGATGTTCAAAGATTTTTTCTCATTGGCATCCATCTGCAAAACTAACTTTTTAACATAAGTTGCATGATTTCTGGTCTTGTGACTTTGACAGAAATCAGCATGAAGTCCTCCTGGTGTGTATTCGTTGACTTTGTATTCCATTAACAGTTTTTATGTGAAATGATTGCCATTTTAACAAAATTAACATCTTTACTTTCATGGTACACATGAAATCACATTCTTTCTATCTCTAGGGATTTCAAGTTTTTTTCTTGTTCAACAAAACATGAGTAAATTGTGTGTAGTTTCACTCTTAAACTTGAATAAATATACATGCTTAGGTTAGGGTTACTTTCTTTACAAACAGGAACATATACAAGCCATCGAAACAGAAGACATGAACAGACTATACTATCATAGGACAATAATTTCATAATAAGCTAAATGGAAACAAAAGGATTTAAGTTAAAAAATTAAGAATAAAAATAAAATATGCTGGGTTTGACCTCTCAAATATCAATTCAATCCACCATAAGATTTCATAATTCATCTTGGTCTCAGGTTTAATTGATATAAATCAATTTCAACATCTAACTTACTGGTTATCAAAAATTCGTTTCTCATAAACTACAATCAAAATCACACATCTGGACATAAACTAATTAAGACATTAAGAAGATAACACAAAATCTACTTACTACATACTAACAGTAAACTCTTATGATCTTCAATATACAAAAATCAACACCCAGTCATAATATGTCAACTTCACTTTGCTCTTGAAAGTAACACACCTATGACAATTGAAGATGATTGTCAGACTAGATTTTTATTCGTCTTTGAATTTTTTACTTTGGAATATTTTGGCAAAACAAACGAAATGATAGAAAAAGAAATTCAACAATAAAAGATTGCAACAAATAGTGATTAAAGAATCAAATATTATGTCAGTAATATGTGTAACTTTTGTGATATCAAAGAAAATATTCTAACTATTTTTATTTGGTCAATTGTTAAATCACATTTTTTTTAAATACACATTTTAATCCAAAAAAAATATAATGTAAATGTAATTTCATCACTAATGGACCTGAAAGAAATTCACTAATGGACCTGAAAGAAATTCAAGTTCATTGAACTGCAAGTAGGTTTTTAAGAGTTTCACTGTTGTTTCTGTTTTCATTAACATCAAATCTTCAGTTTAAGCACAATTTATTTCAACAAAGTCTATGTCAAAAAGTAAAAAGGAAGAATTATTGATACGCTAGGAAGGAACCTTTCAGAAACTTGAGTTACAGCTTTTCAAACCATATCTGTTTCTTATAAATATTCCCAATAAATACATGTTTCTTTCAGACCCATAAAATATTAAATCTAAGCTAATAATATAAGAAATTGAAACATAATTTCACAAAACAAAGTGCAGTACAAACATTGAGGTATAACAAGTCATAGGGTCAAAGGTTAGGGTGTTTGGCTCAGAGTTGAAAGTAAAAAAAGTTTAGACTGGAGTTGGAAAACAAATTGAATGAATTTTGAGCCCGACAGTAGCTGTCTCATTTTTTTTAACTGTTCAATTTTTTTTTCAAAACCCAATTCTGATGTGCCACTTTCCGGAAGCTAGATCTTTATGTTGAGAATTCAGTTGTTATTGAAACAAATAACAAAAAATGAAATAAATTAGTGACTTTAAAGAAAATACAAAATTTTAAATGAATGTCAAATTTTTACGCTTGATAACTTAAATCTTATAATAATCTTTCACAAGCAATTTAGGTATATTTGGACTAAAAAAATTGTTCTATTTTGCCTTTTCAAAATGTATACAGCTTATAACTGCTGCTGTTTTATCTACTAAATCATGTGATAAACTTTTTTCTTTGCTTTATGATGTGTCCAAGATAATAATATTGATAAATAAATTGATAACATATTATTCATTGCACACATGAATTGTCATCCAATTCCAGCCCAACATCTCATACAAAACTAAGGTTAGGTTGTGTGTGTAACATTCTTTATAAAATGTATCAATCTCATTTAACAAAATTTGTCATTGTCAAATTTGTAGCTTTGTTTGGTCTTAATGTCTCAATCATCATGTGTTTAACTGTCAGTGCTGATTGCTTAAAAGACATTTTACAAAATAATAAAGAACACTCAGAGCTGGCTGCCAGAGATAAAAGGAATGGTAGCCATCTCACATATCCTAACCTACTGACACTGGGCTGAACTGTTTTGGTATGAGTTATCAAGGGCCAAACATTAGGAATTTTGATGCCTTTGCCTACTTCATACTTTATTCTCCTTGACTCCATAAGTTAAAGCGGTTAGAAGAGAAAAAGTTGGATACAGAATTATCCTTATGCCTTGAAAGTATAAGAAAATGAGGGTAAAATAGAAAAACCTAGCTATCAAGAGGGTCATGGGAAGAAAAATATAAAATGAGGTTAAAGAACCTTATTCATATAGAAAGGGAAGAAGAGAAATGTATGAAATAAGTTCTACCATTGTCGTTCAAAAATTGATTTTTCTGATCACCAAAACTTCCTAAAGACTGTTATTATGTTTATCCATAACATGGAACATTCCAATTATATAAACATACTCTATACTCCATTTAAAGGTCATATAAGTATGAATTACCCTATTTTTATGATAATGGTAAACCCTGTACAACACAAAAAGGTAGAGCAAAAGAATTTAAAAAAAGGTTCCCTCTTCAGGAGCTTTGTGGTTTGTCACCAGTGCTACAGAAACTTTTAATTCTAAATAATGTCAACATCTTAAATTATTTTTTTTTAAATTAATGAAGAAATGTATTCAGAAAATTTTGAGATCGCAAAGTGGTAAAGTGGCATTGCATTGTAATTTAGAAAATTAATCAATTGGTTCTTGTCAGATTGTACATGAAATACATAATGTGGCACGTGGGGTGACTTGATGGCTGGTCAGATCTAGATAAAATTTACAGCTTCACATCATTTATAAAATGTTACACACACAACCTTTTCAAACAGTTTAATGAGCTGTGAAGCTGGTGTAGAATGAAATTGATGCCAGATAATTTCAGATTCCTCTTCCTGAAAAGTAAAATGCAACAACAAAAGCATTTTCACAGAGTTATTAAGATCAGACAAGTCATGCTGCCCCCATAAAGTTTGTATGCATTGTACAGTGTAACTTTATTTATACTTCATCAAATTGTTTGAAATTTTGCAGATAAGATTTGATACTTCTTAGTAAATAATGGGAATATAATTGACAAATATTGCTTACCTAACTTCATAATAATGAAATGATATATTGTGCCCCAAAAAATCTTTTTGACAGATTTTAAAAAAGAAATATAAGGAGGAAAACACAAATATTGGAGAAACGGCAGTTTTAGAGTATGCAACACAATATGTCACAAGTGAATTTATATTTTGTGACAAGGGTAATTTTATTCTGTAGACCAACACTTCATTAAGCTATGGTAGCATTTTTTTCAAAAATTTGGTAGCTTAGTATCTTTTTTTAAACTTTTTACTTGCACAAATCCCCATTTCCAGACGGAACACATCTACTTTTGTTTTTGAATAAGACTATCAGAGGTTAAATAAGCAACATGGTATTTATTTTTTTTAAATTTTAGTGCTTTACAACAAACATTTATTTAGAAACTACACCTTTTAAGAAAAAGAATAATCTTTTTGTTTTATTTTCACCTTGCCTATCTCATTTGTAAATTCGATGCCATATCAGACTATTTTTTCGTCCGCGAAACAAATAAACTAATTTTATACCTAAATTCCATAGTTGAGACAATTTCTATGTTTTAGTTAATTTTTGTCATCAATTTTAAGTTAAGTTAAAATAAACAAAAAATAACACGTGTATGTTTTGAAAAATCACCAAACCTTTATGAGTTATGCCAAATGCATACTTGCTGACTGAGTTTATCTACCCAATTAACTGCAAACTCGTTAGATACCGATGGATGAATATCGATCTCGTTAAAACTCGATCTACATTCATTCATCGATATCTAACTTATTTGCAATAAAAAGGGTAGATAAAGTCAGCCAGCCAGTATTCACTATTTATTCATTTATATGACATAAGGAGGAAAATTCTATATTTTCTTATAAATCAAATTTTGTGAGAAATATATGAAACCTTAGTTATTTTGAAAATATAGTGTATAATGGTCAAAACAAAGACAAAAAAATAAATCTGAGCAAAAATTAAACACATTTTTTTTTCTATTATTTTTTAAATTTAAATATATTACTCCAAAAAACAAAAATGTCTAATCTGTAGTTTATAAATATATCAACTCAATAACATGTCTAAGAATGAAAAATAACAGCTGAAACTCAGTATTTCTTCACTTGAATCAGAGAGTCATCTACATTCTACTTTTTTTGTCATTTACGTCCCGATTTAAAAAAGTATAACTCAGAGATGGGTTCCCAAATATGTTCAAGTAAAGTTTTTATGATAGAAAAATGAATGTATTTTGCTAAAAATGTAATTTTTCACCATAATAACCAAACAAATCACAGAAATGTTTACGTTACCTCAAAAAAATGAAAACTTCAAATTGTCTTCATTCATTTACGTCCCAATTGTATGCCTTTTTACTTTGAAATTATAACTTTTTACTTTTAATAATATATGCCTTCCACTTTTACCAAAAGTAGATTTGATGTTGAGAAAAGTAAAATTGAATTATTTATTTTGATTTTGAGGAAATTTATCTGAGCTCAACGCCTCACATGTATATTAAGATAAAAGAAAAAAATGTTGTGTTGATACTGAAATACGTAACTTTCCATCTTACTTTTTTACTTTCCCTTTGTGCTTTTACCAGCTCTTGTATGAAAAAATACAGGCACCCTTGTTACTTTCACTTTCTCTTTTTGATCTTACTCGTAGTCAAGAAGAAAATTTGATGTAGAGAAAAGAAATATTGAATGGGACATCTAGCGCATGTATGAGCTGTAAAAATGTGATTCTTAATTACTGAAAACTTCTTATTACTGGTACACTTACTAGGGCATTCCATGCCATGGAAAGAAGATGAAGTGGCTTCTGAACAACAGATGAAGGAGAGGTAAAAGTGAATGTGCATGAGATATACAAACTTAATGAAGAATTTAGATATATAAAAGATCATGCTCATCCATGTGCGTCACGAGGGGAGGACAAAAGGGAGCACTTCCCCCCCCTGGATTTTTAAGAAGGTGTCGTTTTCTCTAGAATATAATAAGATGCACAATTTAGCACAAGATTGTTGCAAAATTTTCGAGGTCATGTCCCCATTTTACCATAATTACACTTTATTTCAATTAGAAAACGAATTATTAAACCATCAGATGGCCGTAATATGCACCTGATCATATAGATTATTTAAAATTTAACATGGGCTTTAAATTTAGCTGTTTTATAAAAAAAATTAATCTTAACCATTTGTCACTGAAAATAGAAATCAGATCTAATAGATGATCCCTAACGCTATAAAAACAAATTCAGAGAAGAGCAAAAAAAATGGTCCTAGGATTATTATCCGACACCAGGAGGATTATTATTTGACGCCTGTGTTTGTCTGTCTGTGAACACAATAACTAAAAGATATACAACTAAATACTAAATCTGGTTCGATGTTGTAAAACTATACGATGAAGATCCCTATTGAAATCCAGTAATAACTGTAATATCTGTCAACATTTGACTGAGTTAAGGACAATTTAGAGTATTTTTCTATCTTTCTGTGGTACGAACATTGCCACTATCAATGTCTAAAAAGTTTTACTTTTGTGTTCATGACTGATCAAGCTTTTTTTAAAGAACAAGGCGCTTGCACACCTTTCACTGTGCTTGAGGGTTTTACCAAACTTGACGCACCATCTTTTCCTGAATCAGTTAAGGTTAATATTGTTGCTACCCATGCAGTAATTTCATTTTCTCAATCTGTTTTGCTATACATAATTTTGATAAAGTTATTATTTTTTTTATTATACATCAGTAATGATGAACATGGTATGATTAGAAACTGTTTTATTTTACATAGTGTTGGATTTGTACTCTATCTGAGTACTCATGTTTATAGTAGTAATTGTTTACTGGGTCACAAAGTATGAATTTCATGAATGATGGAATGGCTTACTTACTAAGATGTAGAAGATTTATGAGTGGTCTCAATCTAAGCATGTCATCTTTCAAATGTTTAATTCTTTAGTTTTGTCTGCAGCTTTGGCTTTTGTCCAAAGACATTTTTCAGACCCTTACGATTTTAGAGTTTGATGTCCTCCAAACAAATAATTTACCAGTTATTCTCAAAAGAAGAATAAAGGATTAGTTTTGTTGCACACAGGTAAATGACCTCAATATTCACCACAATGCAACACCCGACCAATGAATTTTAAAAGATTGCATGCTATCAAAACTATACATATATGTCAATAGATTCTCTTTATTCCTATTTTTTTAAATACACAATTAAATAAATAATATGACATCCAATGTCATGCAACAACTGGTCAATGTACGTTCTGCATTGGCGCACACATTCATACATAATGTGACAACCAATGTCATGCAACAACTCTGGTTATTGTATGTTCTGCATAGGCGCACATTCATACAGTACACAAATAATACATGGCATGGGCATAACCAGGGGAGGGCAAGAGCACTTTCTCCTTGGATGTTTGAAAAGGTGTTGTTTATCTCCAGAATATTTTCGCCCCTATTTTACCATAATTACACTTATTTATTTCAATTATAAATCAAATCATTAATCCATCAGACATCCTTAAAACGCACCTTTTTATATGAATTCTTCCAAAATTTGCAATGGGACCTTTTTTTATTAAAAAATACACAGTTTTTATCTTTATCCTTGGTCACTGGAAATAGATATCAGACGTAGTAAATGATCCCCATATACAACAAATAGCATCACTACTCATTTTACCAAAGAAATACTAAGTCAAAATTTTCATATTTTTCTTTGAACAAAATAAAGCATTCTTAAGTCACACTTACTACAGTTTTCTTGTTTAATGAGGAAGCAATGTTAAAAATACATTGATGAGTTCATATTTTAAGGTCAACTTGTTGATAAAAAAAATAATATTTCACTTGATGTCACTTGTGGGTTATAAAAATATTTGACATTGAGTTATCACATTATTCTTTAAATGTGATGTGACTTGCCACTGAATTCTGCTCCACTGTTTTCAACTGTATAATGCCTATACTGATAACTTTGTTTGTTTATAACACTCATTGTTTTGTCATTTAAATGATTTCTTTTGTTAAATGGTAGGAAAATGTTAATACACATTCTTATATTATTATCATATCTACATCCTTCTTTAAATTAATGAGAGAATATACTCCTTGCTACACATTTCCTTTTTTAACTCCTGGCATTGTTTCACAATTGGATGCCATGCTTCTTTTGCTCGTCTATTACATATTAGTTTCAGGTTCTTACACTGAATCTATTTTGTGCAACTATGTTACAAATATCTGCAATATGTTTAATTTTGACCATTGATGAGTATATAAATGTTTATTTATCATTTATATACTTTTGTGGCCTATTGGTAATGCATTTGTTTCAAGGAAAATATTGTGTTTACATAATTGAACTGTCTAGTATAATGATGTTAGGTAGAAGGGGTCAATTCTAAAACAAAAAAACAACATATTTTAAACAATGAAATCAAAAAGGTGAGTCTGCCAGATGCCTCTTATATGCACTGATTTGATTGAAATCTAAAAAAAATCTGGGGTAAGATGCCATCCGACCCCCTACATTGGTTTGTTGGGCCCTTTGCTCGATAATTTTTCAATTTTTGCCCATCCCTCGAAAAAATCCTGGCGACGCCCATGTGCTCATCATTATGATTTATATAAATTACAAAGATCCACAAAAGGACAAGAAATGAAAGCACTTTCAGTAAGGATGACATACTAGCTTGGATGATGAGATATGTGATATATATTCTGTGGGAAGGAATAAATGAAAGGTTACAATAATTTGACAAAGATGGAAGAACCTGTTGGAGTGAGGCCCCAGCTAAGGGTATGTTCACAATTCTGTCATACACTGTGGAGCACAGGGCCTCTTTATCAGTTGGGCACTTGTCAAAGAAGGACCATAGTATCATAGTAGTTTGGGACTTGATAGCCGGTTTGCCTTTGTCTGTCCCCTCTTTAAAGAGTTTTCTTTCCCTTTTAAAATTTGTAGGCCATTATGCCTCAATCAATTTCATGTAAGTAATGCTGGTCGAATTCTCATCAAGGAGTTTTTTAAAAGTGAGAGTGTTAGTAGCATTAATAACAAGGTACTAGTAAGTCATTCCAGTAGTTTGTTACTCGTTGAGAAAAAGAATACTTTCTTATATCTGTTCTAAATGTTTCTTTAAACAATTTTTACCATGGCCTATGGTTATTTGAAATTTAGAAAATTTTTGTATTGTGTCAGAGTCAATTGTTTCATTTGATAATATATTAAATACAGTTATCATGTCTCCACGAATTCTTCTTGTATTTTAGTGATGGCAATTTTAGGATTTCTAATCTTTCATGGTAATTTAGACAATGTGATAGTACTAGTTTAGTGGCCCTTCTTTGTACCCCTTCTATTAACTTTGACTGTCTTGTCAAATGTGGAAACCACACAGTCTGTCCATACTCAAGGTGAGGGCGCACAAGGGCTTTATATAGTTTATTAAAGGTTG
>JAUUEB010519792.1:0-17597 GCA_032362205.1 Clione limacina
TTGGTGTGTCTGATGTGTTGGTGTGTCTGATGTGTTGGTGTGTCTGATGTGTTGGTGTGTCTGATGTGTTGGTGTGTCTGATGTGTTGGTGTGTCTGATGTGTTGGTGTGTTTGATGTGTTGGTGTGTCTGATGTGTTGGTGTGTTTGATGTCTCAGCTTTAGAGAACGATTTCATGTATTTGTAAAATTGTTACACATAATATATGCTGATGACATGGTACTCTTTGCAAATAAACAAAAAAATTGCAAAAATAATTACGTGCTTACTCGGATTACTGTAAATAATAAAGGCTTACTATTAATGTTTCAAAGACTAAAATAATTTACTTTGGTAGGAAATAGAAGTGTGAATTTACACTAAATAATGAAGAAGTAGAGATCGTTGACAGTTTTAAGTATGTGGGAGTTGTCTTTAGTAGAAATTCCCGCTACATCAACGCAATGAATGAAAACATTGATAAAGCCGTAAAAGCAATGCATACTTTGAGACGAACATTTACAGAGAAACATACCCCTGTCAACTGTCAAATTGACCTTTTCGCCCAAAAAAATATAACCTATTTTATTGTATGGCGCCGAAATCTGGGGATGGGAAAATGTATGAATAATAGAAACTTTCAGGATAAAAGTAATTAAGCAAATACAAGGACTCACACGTAGTACGCCAAACTACTAAATCAATTGACAAGAGACTGCATTTGGAGTGAAACGGAGTACAAATGGCTTCAATTTTTCAAAAGTGTCCTTGATGAAACATGAGTATCGTTCGTATGGCTACAGCAAACAAGCAACAAAAGTTATGATAAAATCATAGTCCAGAGGCTGGAAGATCAGATTTTACAAAAAACTAAATAACCTGTCAAACGTCTCGGGGAGAGGACAATCTAATATTACAGCTTAAGGTAGTATCCTGCATTATTGAACTGACCTCGATAAAGAAAAAACGTATGCAATACTCAGATTTAGAACATTAAACCACAAGTTTCCAATTGAAATATTAAGATACAGCAGTATACCAGAAAATGAAAGAAAATGCCCCCATTGTGTAAACTTCGTAGGGGATGAGTTTCCTTACCTTATAGAATGCCCTCAGTTTTTAATTTAATTGACAGAAACAAAATGCATCCACAAGAAATATTATAAGCGTCCTAAAATTCAAAGTCTCATTACATCATCCAAGATTAACCAACTAAGAAAGGTTGCCACATTTATGAAAATACTTATCAAGGAAGTTGGTAAAATAACTGGGTAAATAAGGTACAATATAATATTATATGTCGTCACGCTATGTACACAATTGAGTACAACTTTAACTCTTGTCATATTATATGTATTGTTTCATTAACATATGTGGTAATGGAATATGTTAGAAATTATTTGGACACTTAACTCAAAACATAACTCTTGAAACTACTTATTATATAATACTAGCGGTTTACCCGGCGTTGCCCAGGTTTACACAATCTTAAATCAATGGTTGCCATTACGTCGCTAATAGTAGTCAACAAAACGATTTGTAGCTTAGTACTCGGTCTTGCCCGGGAAGGATAAAAAAGAAAGAAACACGAATCTGACAGACTTTTTAACCATCCTGTAGACCTCTCTCTCTCTCTATCTCTCTCCACAATGCGCTAATATGCCACCACCCCCTTTTTTAAATCATATTTTGAAACACCCCGTATTAGAATATACTTTTGGTTTCAACTTTTGTTTACATTTATCTCCAAACGGAAATATAAATTTATGTTCATTACGCCCAGACGCGTATATTATGTGTGACAGGAAGAAGATGCACACGTTTCCATAATATTTAGCTTCATGGCATCTTTGTTCTATATTTTCTCTGTAAAATACGCACAAAACATTAAAAAGCTATTATCTTTTCTTACAGTCAACCGATTGTCACCAAAAGCTTAACCACACACGTGGTAATATCTACCAACATTTTGTGAAAATGTCAGATTGATTGAGTCAAAACTGTGGCTGTAATCCCATTGCATACACACACAGCCACAAATAAATAAACATATTTTGAATTATATTATGTAGATAACATGGTCATATGGTTTTATAACTGTGTTTTTTTTATGCATTATATAAAATGTAATGCATTACTGTCTTTGCTCACGTAATTTCGCCAAACTCGTGAGCCAATACTGGTGACATCAAATCTGAACAAGACGTCATTAAACTTCTTAAAATCTCCCATCAAAAATGTCTACCTATATACTTGAACATACTTAGATAGAGTAAGGATAAACCAGGCCCAGGCTCGTTATGCTTGTTTGATTTTGCAATTACACAAGCAAGAAACTCAGAAATTATGAAGAAATAAATGTGCAGAGACAGACCCCTGGTATGGGACCGAGTCAGTAGTTTGTCCACAATACATTTTTCATGGCGTTATTACATTATTTAGGCGAACGAATTGTATCTACTTATGCAATAATATACATTATCTAAAATGTTATTGATGTTCCACATGGATGACGACAAATCTCACTTTATGCCTTTCTTCGAGATTGTTTCAACTTGCCAGTAGCGTCCCTGCCATGGCGGTAAATCTTGTAGAAGCCCTTGCTCAAAATTCATGTATATACAGGGTGTTTCCTGAAAGACTGACGAGTTTGAAATCGATTTTCATTTGGCCCACAATGTATAGAATTTTGTTTTTTATATAATTTGTTAAAATCAGTTATTAGTTAATGAATAAACCCGTTTTTTTAAATAAAAGGTGGCAAAACGAAAAAGTCAACAAAATGACGAAATAAGCTTAATCGTGTAACGTAAATTTCTGTTCAAACATTTGATAACACATTTATAAAATTTAATTGTCTTAAATGTTACATTAAAGAAATACATTCTTATTCATCAATAATGTTTTCATAAATAGAATTAAATATGAATCTTAATAACATCTTATGGTATAACTCAACATACGCACCACTTTTTTGAATCAGTTTGTGCAAGCGTCGTGTAACCTCTTTGGATACAGGTTGCCTTAAACACTCCACTGGAACATTAGAGATTACATCCTGAGATACTTCAAGCTCATCAAGGTTTTTTAGTTCTCGTCTGTAGACAGCATTTTTGACCGACCCCTTAAAAAGAAATCACAGGGTGTGATGTCGGGGCTACGTGCTGGCCAGTGGTGCATCGTCCAGGAAACTTGTCGTTGAGAAGATCCCGAACGGTGTTTGCATAATGTGGTGGTGCCCCGATTTGCATGAACATGTCTTATTTTGACAAATCATAAACATACGGAATCCTATAAAATGATGAACAAAATGATAGCTTGATTTCTAAAATCGGATAAAACTAAAGATTTTATCAGTGAGAGAAACTCGTCAGTCGTCCAGGAAACACCCTGTATATTTGTTATTATATGTATGTGTATGTGACTTAAGAGCCTATCATGGACAAAATACGATATTATGTAAACCATATCAAATAGTATTATTATCCTATTAGCTGTATTATTATTATATTATCATTATTATTACCATCGATTAATATTAGAATGATTATCAGTATTGCAGTAGTAATCCTTTATCAACACCATTATTATTGAACTAAATTAATCATGTGTTGTTATTTTCATTTTCTCATGAATATATTTGTACTGGCTTTGTACATTGTATAAGTTTTCTTTTTGAAGCAAGTATCCTGCTTAAACTTTTGGTATTCTTGCTTATTTTCCAATGTAATTTCTGTTAGTATATATTTTTGAATTTACCCATTTATTTGTATTGTTTTGTTATACTCTTAAAACAAAATATGTACTTGAGTGGAATAAACTTGTGTGGTCATACTGAGCACTAAAAGTGCTAGAGGAGCCTAGCTGGTATCAGAAATCCACTTTACAAAAATGTAATATCTTAATCATTAGCTTATATCAATACAAAAAATATTGTAAAAGTTTGATTTGTATGCTAAATATACAAAATTTTATATGTTACTGGAATCACTATTTAGCCTAGAATGGTTGCCATCTAACACAACGTGTCTACAAGATTGTCTAGGGCTAGTTCACCCAAAATGGTGTCAAAAGAAATTTGTCGATTACCACCCAAGAACAATAGTATATATTGTATCAAACATTTAGTGCAGGACAATGGATTGCACAATGAAGAATTCTTATCTATACTGGGTCCCAAAAGACACGCGAAACACTATACACATTTTTAATTTTCCAAAACATTGCCCAAAAGTGACAAAAACGTCTTGAAACTTCGTCAAAAAGTTTTTTCTTACATTTGAAATTGTTTCCTTAAAAAGAGAAAGTATGCCAGGTAGAAATGCTGAATTAGCAATTTTTGTAAAGGGCTTTAACCCTTTCCCTACCAAGGTTTGTGTCAAAATTGGCCAATTTTAGCGTTGCAGATGACGGGTAAAATTTGACCCCCAGTAGTGGACATTTCCTGACCTTTGACCCGACTTTGACATAAACCAAACTATTTTTCGTCCTGAGATAGCGACGGGACGTTAGTCCCCAAGTTGTCTCCCAAGTGTTAAAAAAGTCGACTACGTTCTTGAGTTTGATGCAAAATTCAATTTACAAAAAAAAAATCGAGTCAATACAACCAATATAGACGGAGTTATTGCCCCTTTTCTGAACCAAATTCCAACACTCTTTTTTTCTTCCGTGTTTTCCACGTAATTGGTGGCCATTTTGAAATACAAAAACAAGACACAATGAGGAAAAAGACATTTTTTCACAAAAATCAGCATATTTTGTGGAAAAATGGAGCCGGTTCAGCCAAGGTCAGACAGAAGCGCTTGGGCCCTCTTGTAGCACCCCGACACTAGAAAGCCGCATGGAGCGGCTTGCGGTAGGAAATGAGTTAAAGGGACTCACAAACTGCGTTGGTTACAGTATATAGTATTTTTTGACCTATCTAGATTCCTCAGCATTATGGATACGGTATCTGACACCGAAAATAGTAAACTTTTAGAATATTTTATGAGAAAATAATTTTTTGTAATGTAAAAAATGGCTCAAATTAAAAAAAAATCAAATTGTGTTAATTTTGAAAAGATACACCAAAATCAACCTAAAATACGGATTAACCGTATCGAAATACCTCTAAAAAACATTTTTTTGCATGTCTGAATAAATGGATTTAGCTAAAAAAAATCTAAAAATATCGAAATAGCCACCTTTTTGAATGACGTCACATGACATAGTTGTAAACAAGCATATACCCCCGTTTCAAATTAAAATTCAAACAAAGTATACACCAAAAGGACCCCATTTGAAACTAGGGAAATAATAAAACTTGACTGGTAAACATCTCCAACTGGACTGTTATAACTTATGTCTAATATTCTAATCCTATGATATTTTGTCTTTTTTTATATAGTATAATGGTACACAAACATCTCCAATTCGACTGCTATAACTTATCTCTAATACTCTCATCCTATGATATTTTGTTTCATGTCTTTAGATAGTACAATGTCAGTGTTGTGGTCAAGTAGAGTAGTATACTAATCGAGTAGTACTCAAGTAGTTTTTTCGCTACTTCTTCTCTACTCAGGAAATTGCATAAGTTTTTGAGTACTTCTCTACTCGAGTACTCTGTCCACAGTACTCAAAGACTACTCTACTCGAGTAGACTTCGAGTAGTTGAGAAAGAAATCGACATATTTTGCTTTCTATTTCTGATCAATTTTTGTTCAACTTTTTTTTATAAATTTTACTTTTTATACATTTTACATTTTATTCAATTTTGTTACATGATAATGTAAATAATGCAGTAATTTTTCAATTTTGAAACCTTTGAATTTGTTAATTTAATGATTACTATTTTAGTGACTACTAAAGGCTACTCAAGTAGAGTAGCTACTCTACTCAAGTAGTTACCCTGAGATTGTTTTCGAGCTACCACTGTAATCTACTCGGGTAGTTGAAAATGTCCAACTACTCTACTCTGTTCAAGTAACCCTCCGAACTACTCGACCACAACACTGACAATGGTACACAAACATCTCCAATTTGACTGTTATAATTAAATTTCTAATATTCTTATCCTATAATATTTTGTCTGTCTTTAGATAGTGCAATGGTATCTATCAGTCAGGAATTTCGCTTTGTCTTGTATGTGTTGGTCATCTTGGTCAACTCCTTAGTGGTCATCAAAGCCCAGGCTGGTGAGTTACGCTATTTTATTATTAAACAGATTAAACAAACAACATTTCTTTTGTTCTGTTTACCTCTTTATCTAAAGAAAACTTGTTGAACATTAATTGTTCTAACCTAATGTAGTTGTATTGTACCATATTTACGTTATGCTTTTTGTTTTTAAACTGTTACTCTAGCAGTCTGAATAACAGAGTACAGTTTGAAGCGATTTGGGTAAAGAGAAGCATAAACCTTTTTAGAAATGAGAGTTTAGAAATTTTGCAATCATGCACGAATCTAGGATTTTCAAAATGGTGAGGGGGTATTGACATTTCTAGATAAAAGGTGAAAAGGGCGCAAATCTAGGACATTATTTTCGTTTTTTTGAAAGGGGACATTGCACCATGCCCTCTAGATACGCTCCTGGTGGCTAACGCAAGATCCGTTCTCTTGATTTGCTCTCACTAAATTGACGTCGTACGAGTTAGTAGCGTGTGTAACAATTAACCAATAAGATTTAATGATTGAGACGGTTCGAGAAGAGTTTCTCCTATTTGGTCTATGTTTGATTCTCGTATGCACACTTGAGCCTATAATGTACCTTGTGTGCTTAACCTTCATTTAAGAAAAGAATGCACGAAGGCAAACATGAATTTTAATGATTAACAACATCTGTTGTAAAAATATTAGAAAAGTTGTAACGACTTTTCCCTAATCATGCACAAGGCGATTAATAGTGTTTAATTTGTCTAAATTGTGACTGTGGGTACTCTGTAGCTCAGATGGTAGCGCGTTTGCCTACACACTTAGATCCCGGGTTCGATTTCCGGGAGGTCCTACCGTTTTTTCCAGTCATGGTTTGTCATGTTGAGTTATAATTCTGAAATAACCATACAGTCAATAAGGGCATCCCTACAAACTATCTGACCTCCGTCTTATTGACACATATCAGTACACTGAATTTGGGAGAAGCTTGTAGAACTCTGGCCTACTACTCCCGTGTTGAGAAAAAGTCGCCCGGTTTTAGCAGTTCTGCTTGCTGATCGTCAATCATAAAACAGGATACTTTTAAATTGAGAAGAAAAATTATTTCTAGATGCGTTATCTAGTACCATCTGACGTCACTCCTGATAGGATTGCAATTGCCATGTGAAAGGATGGAACATCTTCATTTCCTAACCCCCTTCACCCGTCTTGCATGTGACAGGGTGCTTCTAGGGGAGCGTACCGGTGTTTCCCCGTGCCGATGTTTCCCCGTGCCGATGTAGGCTCATTTTTACACGTGTAGGAACACCTAAACACATATTGACACATTTTTACATATGTAGGGACATCTAAACACATGTTGACACAGTTTTACACGTGTAGACATAGCTTAATACATGTAGGAACAGTTTTACACATGCATGCACAGTTTAACACATGCCGACACATTTTTACACAGTTTTAAACCTGTTGGCACATCTTAACATACTTATACACAGTTTAACACATGTAGGTACCTCCTAAACACACGAAGACACAGTTTTAGACATGTAGACATAGCTTTACACATACAGGCACAGTTTTACACGTGTAGACATAGGTACAGGGAAACATAGGTACGGGGAAACATAGGGATCCACCCAAACTATGTCATACGATCACATACATCACTGCCATTTTGAACTCAGTATTAACCATTGATACAAATTAAAAACAACTAATTTGTTTAACGTGTGTTGAATGTAGAAACACATAGAAGTTTAACATGATAGCCTTACTGGAAAAAATAAATTATCTGAATTAAATTTGATTCTTCCTCCTACCGGAATGCGTTTCTTTTTAAATATTAATAACATGTGTCCTCTGACTATTAAATTTAAATTATTAAATATGGTAAGCATCACCATCAACCACATCAGGCCGTTTTCGTTTGACACATTTTCAAGCATGAAAATTGTCTTATCACCGTGCTCCGACCTCAAAATTAAATTATTCTAAGCCACTTGGGGATTGGAATCATATTGAATACATAATATTGATTTCAAAGTATTTAAGACCCCCTCTTCCCCCAATCATACAGCGGGAATACAAGCAAATAACCTTACGCAACCTTTTCCCTAAACTGATACAATATTTACTTTTACTAAATTCTGAATGAAAAGAAATTATAAAAAACGCGAGCATGGAAGCGGAAGTTCGTGTAACTCTATAAATATAACGGTTGACTCTTTGTGACTATGTACGGGATTGTTGATAGAAGATAGCTTGTATGTTTTGTAAAGTAATTTAAAGTATGAATTGGATGTTGAATAAGAGGTTATTTAGGTCAATATGCGGAATTAAGCATGTTTAAGAATTTCATTTTGTTAGATTTATGCCTTCATTTATACATTGCTTAACAAAGAATTTGTTATCGTAGTTGTTTTGTTACCAAGTTTCAGCAGATGGTATACAATAATTAGACGGATGTAGCTATACATTGAATATATATAATTATTTCCCTCTAATGTTACAAGGCTTTAGTATTCCCTTCAAACATGAAAGTATGAATACACGGTACAAGCAAATTACACTATCCTACAATAAACATCAAGGTGACATTTTTCTGAAAATCATAATATTTGTTTCGTTTTTTGCAATTAACTGTGAATTGAAATATGAATGAACTAACGACAGTCACGCCTGACGTATGAAGAGACATACAAGACATTCTAGCATGTGTGTCAATGATTATCGGTGGAATCCATCTTTTCCTCAAATGATTCAATATTTACTTTTACTTAAATCTGAATGTAATGAAATTATAAAACACGAACATGGACACGGAGGTCCTTGTAACTATATAACAGTCGACATTTTATTTAAGTTCAAGTGTGTTCAAGGTTTGGTAAAATACACACGGCTTATATCGGATGTAAGGTAAGAGGTTATTAAGGTAAATATGCGGCCCTGAGAAAAAATTTAAGAATGTCATTTTTTAAATGTATGTCTTTCTTTATGCAGTGCTATAAATGAAATAATATTCATGGTTGAATGCTTATATTTGTTAAATTTGTTTTTACTTAGATTTTCCAGAGTGTCTATTATAAAGTGAAACACACCCGCGTATCTAGGGCCATGGCGCAATACCCCCACCCTTATCTGAGGGGAAAAATACAAATGCTCTAGACTTGCACAATTTACACCTTATTTTCACCCCCATCCCTTAACAATAATAGATACGCGCCTGGTCAAACTGGCTTTCAAGATAATCTACATTTATAACAAAAAAATTCCTTAAGACCTTGTGGTCTTCATGACAAGTTTTACTTTTTTTCTATATAGACTTTGGTTACAAATAAGACTGATCACTATAAAGTGCATATGCCACTTTTTAAAATAGTAACAATGGATAAAATGGTATAAATTCATTTTTTTGTATTATTCTCAACTATTTCAGACAATATCACTTGTAACCCTTTACAATTTACAAAGGTTTTGTCTTTATTTTAATAATTAGACTTTGGTGAAACATGAGACCCGAGTAAATGATTTTAGTCAATCAAAACAACACAAGAATAATTCTCTAACACAACTTTTCCCCTAATTTCATTACAAGCTGACGAGCTTTCAGTCTTTGACTATTGTATGAATCTTAGTCTTTGTATTTGCATAGCTAAAAAATCTGATACAATTCGATTGGCTTTTTTCCTGATTAGAGCACCATGACCTTATTTATCGGTAATTTCCAAACATCTATCACCTTGAAGAAAGATCGAAGTGAATTGGTCATTACCAGAAGTGTATATATTCTAGTCCAAGCCATTTACTGGATGTAGTTTCGACAACGACCACTTATTTGACAGTGGATCTATATAGTGTTACAGATGAGTGGATAAGAGAAGGTTTATGTGACATTAAAGTAGCAAACAGTCAGACACAAGGGTCAATTTAAAGGGATTTGCCCATTTATGGATGATATTATTGTCCAATATGGTAACAGCCGGGCGTTATCTAGTTTTATATGGTGGTAGAATAGCTTGGGTGAGTCTAAAGATTACTGAAACTATCATTTCACTTATCTGCTATTAGAAGCTATGTGTGAATATTGTTTCTGTATGTGTGACACATGGCGCTTTGACGATATTCACATATAGTTGTTATAATCATACACGACTTAATAATTGTAAACCAGTAACACTATGTTAGAAGCGCTATGTTCTGCAGATGTTGTTAAATACCCTGTCCCTGATATTATAATGAATTGAGAGCCAAGGTTTGAAAGCCGTCCACTCCAATATACAGGACACATTTCTTAATTTCAACAACGTCAACAACACATATTGTCCTATTTGCTCTGCACATTTTAGAATCTAAATAATAATAGAAATGGAAATATAAAAACGAACTTGTATTTTTTTATTTTGAATTTCATTCATAAATTGATAAGGTGTTTTACACAGGGCATTTTAGATGGCATGGTGACGACCAGAAAGCGTATCTGAAACTTATGTAAGAGATCCAGGGTTCAAACAAGTCACTGCAATAAATAGGTTTGCTGTTTCTCTCTACTACCTACTGTTTATGTCACACCTGCCCTTTTTACCCTTCTTGCTTTTCTCAAGGAGAGCAAAATACTCATAACCAAATGAGAAACAAACCCACTGACTAACTAAAAGGAGAGTGTATACATATAATTTATTTCTCAGCCAATTAGCTGACGGCTAACAAAAGCAAATTTCGAATGCTAACATCAACATACTCAACTACTACATGGGAAATACACATAAGGAACAGAATGTTTATAATTATGACAATATAGTCACAACTAAAAACATGAGTAATCAGATAGAGTACAAACTCAACACTATATGGAAAAAAGAATATGAACATGAATTAGCAGATTCTCCGTGACAACCCCATGTAGAACGATCATAGCTAGAAGAAAAAATATATAATAAAACGGAACACATTTAATATTTCTTTTACAGAAACCAATAAACACAAAACCGGAGGGACAGAAAACGCAACCACAACGAAGCAATTTTATAATCAAAACGGAAGGTTCAAGAGCGACGACAGGTGCGAACGCATTAGAAATTTCCGTTTGCTTGCAAACGGGATTTAAAAAGCTTTGCGGAAGTGAAGTGAGTTCAGTAATATTGTGACTGGACAGAAAATGGCATTGGAACATATAGTAAAATACTTTAAATTCTCTTACTCGGTCAATTGTTAACAGATATTACTGGAATTAGATAGGATCTTCATCATGTTGATTTACAACATCGTACAACATCTAACGTCAATTAGTTGTATATTTTTGACTTATCATTATTCACCAGGCGCGTAGCCATGGGGGGGGGGCACAACTTTGGATAAAACCAAAACAATAGTCGCGAAGCTTATCAGTAGCTGGCAACACTGTGTCCTTCACCCAGCTTCAAAACTATCCCTGTTCATTTCTGCATCATAGTCTATGTTGTCAGTTGAAAAAGATTGAAAGACAAGAGCAGAAACTGAAACAAGTTATTGAATTGAATTGAAATGGAATTGAATATTCTTAGCAACATACGCGGGCAATAATCAAGTGGTTCCATTTGTGGCTTGAAACAACCCTACCTAACATGCCATCTGCTGATGTAATTGTTTTGTCTTTCGTTTGATGCTCATTAATGAATTATTCATATAGGTATCATACAGATGAGTAGCCAGGATATTGAAAAGGGGTAGGGGGACTACATTTGTTTGTGTTAAACCTCGAATTTGAAAATGAGTTATGAATTGTGTGGATTTAGATAATTTGTTACTTCAATGGGGGGGGGGGCATTACCCCTGTCCACCTGGCTACGCGCCTAGTATCATAGACCTCATCTGGGTTCTGTTTCACCAAGCGGAGATACACTCCTTGCGGAAACTAAGTCATCTCTTTCACATATAACTCCCCTGCTACCCCAGCACGTTTTCTGAAGATATACCCACAGGCTTTGGCCTCGATGCAATTCTTGCTATCAGTCATTGCTTGTGGTATCTATCGTAACGTTTCCTACCTTAACTATATATAAGAGCTGCCCATGAATGTTAACAATGATATCTTCCATTGCATAACCAAGAGTTTCGCTTAGAATGCATAAATGTGATATAATCGGGGAAATCCCTCACAATATGCAACACAATCTACCCTTTAAAAGATCAAAGATGTAAAACATTGACAATGGCAGCCATAGAATATCATAATAAAATACAGATAACAAAGAGACAAGTATAGTTTCTAATTGATGTATAAAAAATTTAAAAGAAATTTAGAATATCGGATAGAATATAAGTACGTTTGCCATTTTTCGTTTTAAACTAACAAAGTGTTTAGACACAGTTAACTCTGAAAGCCAGACAGCCCGTGTGAAACAAGCTGATAATTAATGAGAGATTGAACGATATCAGTTGCAGATACAAGTGAAAGTTTTAAAATGTTTCAATGAAATTGTTTTCAAATAGCGACTGAAGCACACAAACTAATATTAAAAAGAAAACCATTATATAGGCTTTCATCATTTGGGTACATTTTTTATTACCAAATCAGTGAAAAAAAGAACTAGATGACCTTTAGAAGACATAACTATGGTAATTGTGTGGTGCTAAGGCCACAAGCTAAGCGTTGGTGTTTGACAATTTCAATAGAAATTGACACAGGTGGGGTACTAAGTCGTAGGTAAATGAAGAAGATCAAGACATTCTTATTTCCAACAACTACAATACCTTTAGTTGGATTTGTGCTTCTTAAAGCTTCACAAGGACCGTAGTCAGTATATCACGATTGCAATCCACACATAATCGCGTCCACAATAAAACATAAATCTCAACTGACAAAACATAACGACCCGTCTTACTTATAATAGGGCCATTTAAACATTACAGTTCATTGATAGGTTTTACACCCGACCAAATTAGTTCCAATATATCAAACAGTATGACAGTTTGGTTTAATGTCACGTTGATACTAATTTATCAAAACGAGTTTTCTTTTTATTTCGTTTCCAAAATACTATTATGATTTCAATAAATAATCAAAACCCTACGTTATCAAAACTTCCCGACACATTGACATCTCACGCTCCGCGGACGACGCGTTACAGTGATTCGTCCGCCACAAAGCCTCAATGATAATTTGCTCAGTTATTGTACTAGAAAATAACGATATTTAATTAACAGTAATTTTTCTTTTGTGCGTCACTAGTCGATTTGTAATTTAAAAAAAACAAAAAAAAACGTTTAAGAAATTAGCTAGATATCAAAATCCCTTAAAATCAATATCAAACTATAAATGACCGATGTTGAAATGAAACATTCTTCATTTTATCTCACTGATCAGAATGATAATTATAATTATAATATGGCGTTTTGGTTCAGTAAATGTCTGATTAGAAAGAAAAAACCCTCTCTGTCTGGGTTAATAGGCTCGTTTACAAGAAGGCAATGTCCGTTGTTCACGTTTTTTTCATTCTCATACAAAAATATTTCATATCCAACTATTAACAAAGACGACATCATATATAATAAAACGAAGTTAAATGGCCAAATTGATAGCTAGAAGTAAAGAAAAGACTATCGCAGTCAATCAATTGACTTATAGAAAGGCATTATGAGGTATTTTAAAAAGAGAAATCTCACTTTACTTATTAAAACTTTCTATTCTACAACTTTTCTTAAATGATATCTGTTGCTTGACGTGTTCGAGCATGGAACGTTTGCTTTTGAGAGAGACATCCTAAACATAACACCACAGAACCGCTTTGGAACTAAAGTTGAAATGGGTACAAAACATAATATAGCAGTTTTAAATACTACATACTTTTATGAATATATAAGAATAAATTTAAATTGTACATGTGTAACCTTATTCCGGTTTACAAAACTAGCACCTTTTCCTATACAGCTCAAAGAAGGTCGTATTTTATGCATAAGTATCAAGTCTACATTACACTATTTTTCATCAAACTTATTTCATTGGACACATTTCAGTCTAGCTCTAAAGCTATCAATGAAAAACTCAAAACACCTCATTTACTTCCATTTTCTCACAAATTAAGATATAAAAAGGATGAAGCCAATGGCTGAACAATTGTATATTTTGCATATGTTTTGAACATTATCTTACTAAAATATTATCAAATTTTCAATTAAAGCTATGCCTTTCCTGGCTAAATTGAATATTAAAATAAAGCGCCGAATAGTTTGTTCATTATTTTCTTAGATTGAGGCCATTGTCCCATGTCTATCCTGGATACGTACCCGAGCCTATCTAATCAACCTTATCTTAGTTTAATAAAGAGTTCGTAGAATACACGTTGATAACGACATCTCTTTGACCATTGAAGACGCTCAGTTCTTACTGGCAATCGCCTGCTTTTGTTTTCTAGGCGAAAAAGGAGGAAATGATTGTCCATTTAGAGAACTTTTGACAAAAGCCCTTGAATCTAGAAGAATCTAACAAGGAACTCAGTGTTTACAAAGCAAATTGTGACGTCTGTTAATTGTTTACATTCCGTTTCCGTCACAATGTTTAAAGTGTTAATGAAGGGAGATTACAATGACAAGATTCTTAGAAACTTTTCCGTTCGTTTCCGCTTTGGAAGTGACTTTTTGATTACGGAAAATGATTTTATGTAGTCCACCGATGTATGAAAATCTTTAACTTCCGGTGATTTTGGACGAGACATATTCGTCATTCTGGACTGCTCTATGACTTCATATTATTTTGGTGTGTATTATTGGTTTTCTGTACATAATACGAATTTTCACATGCAACAAAGGCTACTAGGTGGTGCCTCAAGCTCGACACTTTCGACGCCTTCTGGGATTGTAATTAAAGAAAATGTAGGAGATATGAGTTATGTTACACCTTGTATTTACTTGGTACAACCCAATGTCACTGATATAACCTATAATGATTTAATGGAGACATTAAAATATAATAAGGTAAATATATGAACAAATGACATGATATGATGATCGATAAATTTGTGAATATATAGATAACTCATGCAATAAAGATATGGATTGCTAAAAAGATGAATACAAAGTGTTGGATACGAGAATAAGGAACCGAATGAATACTAACAAAATGAATATATACAATCAGCTTGTACAATAATGTACCCTATCATGGTTTATAAACTGTATGTGATAACGGCTTTTCTGCCAAGTCTTTGGGTCACACTGACAATGAAAGGGGGCAAACCAGGAAGAATGAAGGTGTCAATTTCAAAGCTATCACTGTCAAATAGATTATATCTCCAATGTAAAAGTTTATTCAGTTATCTAGGTTAACAGCAAATAGGCACAGAGCATGGCGTCAGGTCTGCGGATATTTCACAAAACGTTTTTTGGTAAGAGTTTTTTTTTAAAATGTGCCTGTATAGTGACACTTAACGATACTAACTATTACTAATGACCCGTTATATGGCCCCTAGATAATAATATGTTGTTTAAATCTCCGTATGGTATTGCAGGTCTTTCAGAGAACAACACCCTAACAACAAGTTTCATTACAGGCATATATAGCGCTAGAAATCAATTTAATGAGTGTGTAGTCTTGTAGCAACGTCTTCACTTAGCACTTTGGGTACGAACTCTACCTATGTCCTACTTGTTGGTTCCTTCATGGTGACATTAATGCTTGACCCTTCGTTCATTTATTTATTAGAATAATGCACAGATCAATTTATTTGTTTGTATGTTTGTTTGTTTGTTTGTTTTTGTTTGGCTGGTTTGTTTGTTTTTATGATTAACTATGGTTCAAAACAATAAAGTGTAGCATAAAGAATAATCCTGACACTGGCATCATTGCAAAGACAGTAAAACTAGTAGACATCCCATGAAATAACATCACTATACATTCACTCGAAGGGTGGTGCGATGCCTTTAAAACAAATTAAATCTGCATACCATATAAAGTATAAAAGAATACTTGGTCACATGTATGAAGAAGATCCTTGTGGCATACCTGATTACATACAAGATAGGATAATACATAAGACTATCTACAAGTGCGGCAGGTTACACATTACACACCGCACGCAATTTTATGGGCTTCTTGTATTATCACATCTGCCACTGTCAATATAAGTAATTACTCCTAATAAGCGAACATGTTGTTTTTACAATTTAAGATAAGAAGATAGGATAAAGCAATTGAGGAAGCTCTAGAAGCACACTTTCGGCTGTCTGGTCACTGGTCATCCTCCGCACATCTTGACTTTGGAAGGATCGAGATGGAGCTTCTTACAATTATTGTGATTAGTGATAATTGAACCAAATATGTCTGTATCTCGTTCTAAATTTGAAGCTTGTTTTTTTTCCTCAGGATAGCGTGGTGGTCTTCCTTTCATGCTGACAAATTGTAAGAATAAAGTTAGTAGAAATAAAACATAAACTAGAAAATAAATTATTGAATATTAATAGATTAACTAAAATAATATATCAATATCAATTTGGGGACAGGATTATTTTACAAAACTTTCACTTCGTGTTAGTGTTGTTTAAAGCGTTAAAGGAGTCATCTGAGAAAAATATTTTTTGGGTGACACTTTGTAGATGTTCTTTATAAGACTATCAAACATCCAACTAACTATTCATTTTTTTAATCCCAAGCGTAATTGGGTAAATCAAGTTGATAAATCAATTGGTTTAAAACAAAACAAACGTACAAAAGAACTACCTAAAAAAGAAAGATCAGAAAGATAAAAAAAATCAGAAAAACAGAAAAGATCATTTTCGAAGTGAAAGATATTTTGTGTCGATTAAGCGATAACAGAATCAAACTAAAGAAATTGCCTCCCACTAAAAGTTTAATTAGAAGAAACAAGAAACCATGAAAATGGAAATGTGTTAAATAATACTAATCCAATCGCCGTATAGTGATAAAACTTAGACTTTCATGTAAAACTGTACTCCTTAAGGGAAATGCTAATCGGCAGTCTTGGATTTTCGATCTAAGTACCGTAATCAATGATGATAAGACTAATTATGTGGTAATCACTAGCTTGAAACGTTAAGAATCAGGCGGTTATCGAAAGATGGAACGTAAAGTGAGATAATTATAGCTTCGTGTCAACGGTCGTGGTGCCATGTTTCCCTGTGAACTAATCTCAGATCTCCTTGGACACCCGGAGACGACTCGTGCATGAACGATGAGTGAGTTACAATCGGGGTATCTTCATTAAAAACATATTTTATCCGAGGCTAAGAAAGTAATAAGAGGGCTAAGATTTCACCATATTTCTCTCGACTTTCACACATAGGGTGTCTCAACGTTTCTTCAAAGTGAATCATTTGATTTTAATAGATGGTGAAACAGAAAGTGGCAGCTTATGATAAAGTATTGTTGTACGAACGTCATGTCTGTCTGTATGTCTGTCTGTCTGTCTGTCTGTCTGTCTGGCTGTCATTCTGTCTGTCTGTCTGTCAGTCTGTCTGTCTGTCTTTCCGTCTGTCTGTCTGTCTGTCTGTCTG
>JAUUEB010519903.1:0-17597 GCA_032362205.1 Clione limacina
TCTCTCTCTCTCTCTCTCTCTCTCTCTCTCTCTCTCTCTCTCTCTCTCTCTCTCTCTCTCTCTCTTTCTTTCTTTCTCTCTCTCTCTCTCTCTCTCTCTATCTCTCTCTATCTATCTCTATCTATATATATCTCTCTCTTTCTCTCCCTCTATCTATATCTCTCCCTCTCACTTTCTCTCTCGAAAGGAAAATGTGTTAAATTGAGGTAAAAAAAAGTCTCATATGGATATTTTTACTCAACGGCTAATATTTCGAAAATGTGTACAGTATACAAATACCATTTTGACACATACAAAAACAAACATTCGTGGTAAAATTGTGCAGTATGAGCAGTATGTTAGGCACACACAAAATACCACGCAGGCACAAGTGTGAAATTCTTTTTGAGACCCCCTTCATCCTTGAAACCTGGTATACGACCAATTCAGACTAAAGACTACTTTCTCTAGTTTGCATTGACTGCTGCTCATAGGATAACAAACATAGCAGTGAAGGGAGATAACTATCGTTTGCTTTCTGTCAACTAAACCGGAGGAGTTCTCTGCTCTTGTTGCTCTATTTGTAACGTTTTGTTTCTTAAGTAAGCGCGTGCGGCTTTGTCAATACGATATGATGGATAGGGTGAAAGGGAACATGAGATGGGTGGTTCATGGGAATTAGTATGGGTTCTATGTAAATCTCAGCTCATAAACGCGTTGAAATATTGGGGATTATGAATTTTAGTAGGCAAGTAGTTAAGGTTTTATTCAGGGGTTGAGTGAATAAATGAGTGAGTTAGTCAGTGAAAAAGGATTTTGAGAGGAAAGGATGGTGATATATATATGTAGGAAGGGGTTGTTTGTCTGAGAGTATATGAGAGAAAGTGGCGAGAGATTAGAGCAATACATTCGAAGACAAAGAGAGATCATGAGATAGTAACGGGGATTTGAGGAAGGAATAAAGGGGATGATGGTAGTCCGAGAAGGGAGGGAAGATAGCAGAAATGGGGAGGGATGAGTTGTATGAGGAAAAGTAGCAAGTGAGCGATTAAGAAAACGAAATATAATTTTAAAAAATTGAGGAGGATGAGGAAATTGATTGACTCAAGAGGAAAGAAATGAAAGAAGAAAGAATGAAGAAAGGGGGAAGATGGAAAGGGTGGTTGAAAGAAGGAAACTGGAAGAAGGAAGAACAAGATACAATTTGAAATAACAAAGGAAGGGAGAAGAAGAAATGGAGGATTAAAGGTAAAGAACAAACGGAGGAAACGTCAAATAAACGAAGAAAAAAAGAACGAAGATTGGAAATAAACAAATCGATCTAAAAGGCATATATAAACATACAACTCTTGCACAAAAATAATATATGATGACAAATCTATCGGAGACACAAAGAGATTGTATCGTAGCTAGGATCATAGCCTTTGTCCAGGTGCATATTGTTAACATGAGCTTATGGTCTTACAGTCCGTATTGTGTAAATACAAAACCAGCCAAAATAAGCGGAAAGGTTTTTATAGAATTAAGGTTAGATAAAGGATACACTTCGTATTTATTTATTTAGAGATTTGCAGCATAAATAACGTTTGTTTATCCTTTTTTCTCCAACCATGTTTTGATACAAGAATTGAGAACTTTGGAAATCTATTGTAGCAAAAAGAACACATTTACCTTCTAGCTTAAAATAGTTGTTACACACACTTAACTATGAAAAGACATTTCATTTGTTTAAGAAGATTCTACAATATTGGTGTAGGCCTATTTAAGTTGGGCGACCATTGATATTGCACCCTTTAAGTTTGTTCTGTTGCGACTGATACAGCATCAATATTTATATTATGCATTTCATTTCGTCTCCAGCCAACATAAGCCTATTTCAGTTGGGCGGCCATTGATATCGCCCTCTTTAAGTTTGTTCTGTTGCGACTGATACAGCATCAATATTTTTATTATGAATTTCATGTCAATGCTTCTAGCCAAAATAAGCTAAAGATTTTTTATTGATTGATAAAGGATACACTTTATATATCTCGAGAATTGCAGCATAAATACAGCTAAGTTATGATATTAATCTCAAAAACTGTTTTTGAAAGAGTTGAGAATTATGGAAATATTTTGTAGCAAAAATAAAAGCAGCTATTCTCCAACTAAGAAAAGTGGTCTATTTGTTCTGTTTAAGAAGTATGCACAATGTTTGTATTATGAATTCCGTTAACCTTTTAGCAACAACTCTAGGGGTCTAGACTCGATATCCGTAACATGGTGGTAATACATACCCCATGACGCTTATAAAGAAGAAATAAGCAAAATAGTGAATGCCATCAACAACTTGAAATTTGAACATATAAACTAAGGATCGCCTTTGAGGCACAAATTCAACACGCATTCCTTACAATTTTAAAAGAGGGTGATTATGATGTTGCTGTTTAAGCTGTCACGCTTGATGATAATTAGGACAAAACAATCTGACAGTTGATTAATGCTTTGAAATGGTTTATTTTCTCTTCTGCTACGATGCAAACATATCTGCTTACAGGTTGTTGAAAACATACATGGTGTTAAAAAATCAAACAAATAAACAAATTAATTCTTATATCCTTGATGCTGCGTCGGTCATGTGGCAAAAATGATAACTTTATAAAAAGCTGTCTTTGATACGTGGCAGACGCGTAGCCAGGATTTTTTAATGAGGGGGACAACCTGGGATATTATCAAATCAATGAACGCGAGTTGTATATATGGTGCAAATTTATAGCATTTCGGATCTGAAATGGGGGGCATTCCCCCATGCCCCCTGGCTATGCGCCTGGTAAGTGGGATACAAGTGAATATCTCAAAGCGTACAAAAACACGCTTGAAAATTGCCTAAAGCTAGGGGTATTGACCATGAAAGTTCAAAGACTTTCCTACTTGCTAAAGCTGCAATTGAAACGATATGGCTATACAGACATTGACCTTGTATCACACTTCGTTTTTTGTAACAGTGATAACATCTTCATTGGATTCTTCTAAATGTCAAGGATAGTACTCAATAAATAAGACATCATGTAGTTCTAAGGGTTCTTTTTGTATCACATAGTACTATCTTTCCTGATCTTTCCCATGTGAAGAGCAGATGTCAACAGTCTGACAAATAGTCATAGTACATCAGTCCAACATCTTCTTCTTCCATTGAAGTTGTGCAGCAATGCTGATATTGCTGATGACTGTCACAACTTTACTTCCACTATCATAAATAACCTGTTCTCAGTTAAGGAAGTGTCAAGTCTTGGATATTGAATAACAGAAATAGTTGAACTTCGACCCTGTTTAGGGAAGGATGTTGCAAGTATGGCATCATGTTATGTATCTATGCATTAATATCTAACTTGTGTTGTTATGAAATGGATATTGTGAACCTTATGAACTTAATATTGTACTAAGGTATAAAACTAAGTACATATAGTTCACAATATGAACTAGATACTGTAACTTACCGACTAAATATTGTACCTTATGAACTAGATATTATATTTCATGAACTAGAAAACGTAGCTAAAATGAACTGAATATTGATCCTCGCTATATCATGTTTACAGTAATTCTTATTAAAGACAAATAATCGAATTGGTCATCATGATGTAACACTGTCAATTGAAAAAGTTTGATTTCCCTTTTTAATTATTTTGACTTCTTGAATTCCTAGCATAGTGCGAAAGAAAACATGTTTTCAATAAAAATCGATTTCACTATTCTTCACATTTATTCCCTTTTTTTAATGCAAGATTTTTCAGTGTCTCATTGTCCACTAGTGTCATTTGAATAGTTTTTCTCTTCATCACTTCGATTTTTACTTAATCTGTCGTCTTTTGTTTAAGAACTTAATCTCCTTCGAGCCTTGGGATTTTACCGAATCTATAACATCCGTTTTGACATTTCCATATGGATCAAAAATGACAATATCGACTTCAAAATGCGGTCGTTTTTGTTTTGTATTTTTAGTTTTGGTGATTTATATGAATAATTAAGTAGAAGGCGGAAAACATTAGCACGAATTCAGATTATGAATCTTTAATTCTTTAAATACCGGGGCTTATTCCACGTTTTGACGAGGCGGTTCCAAGGACGCCTTTTTCGAAACAGAATCTGTTACAAGTCTGACATATTTGCTGAGCTACGATACTTAGAGAACAAATATGGTAACAAAAATATCATTAATATAATGAGATTATATATTTTTTGATATTTCTGTGTTTGAATTTAAACATCTTCGGAGTTTGTGGCATGTACACAACCAGATAACACACAGTTCAGACGCAGGCACGCACATACACACACACATACACACACACACAAACACACACACGCACGCACGTACGTACGCACGCACACACGCACGCACACACGCACGCACACACACACACACACACACATATATATACACTCAGAGACATGCATACGCACGCACACACACACTCGCACACACGTACGCGCACACACAAGGACGCACGCACGCACGCACGCACGCACGCGCGCACACACACACACACACACACACACAATCACATGCACACAGAGACATGCACACGCACGCACGCAAACAAAATACACACAGAAAATCGCTTATAGCTTGGACGTAGCAACCTTTGTAAATTGACTGATCTTTGCATTAGCGAAGTATTTTACAGTATTTTAAAGTGTTTTTAACACTTGGGCATCCTTCTTTACAGATACTTTAGGTCTTTGGCATTTGTCAAAAATAGACACTACGTTCTTTCAATTTCTTGGCATGAAACTGGTTCAATGACTTTAAACTGTATGTGAGAACATTGAGTACAAGTACTACTGGCACCGTGACCGTAGTGATTGACTGCTCTGGAATACCCAACACACCTGAGATTAATCACCGTCTGAAAAAACAAAACAAAACACACTTATGGCATCCCTGGTTGACCTACTTCTGCAACTTTTCGTTTGCAGAAGTCATGAATGATTATTGCAGAGACGCGCTCGTTTTAAAGTCTGTTTGTTTCTTATGTCTTCGCCAGTTTCCGGGGATAATTTTGCCACAATAGAGCGCTATGCATTTACTCTACGGAAAAGGGTAACTCCAAGTGATGATTTCAGGATGTGTTGTCGGGAAAAACGGTCTGATTTATATTTCATGATATAGTGACTGGAAAATGAATGTCAAACAATCTTACACTGTTTTAGTTTGTTGTCTTAATTTAGTCAAAGTATACACTAATATTTATCATTAAATGTTAGACATTTCACACATTAGTTAACCCACCATCCCACCATATTAATTAAAGGGATTAGATATTAGAGGTTTCAAATCCAAAGTTTCGTAACCTGAACGGATTGCTTTTCAGTGCCATCACATCTGAAATGTGAAAAACTTTAACCTGCACTTCCGTCTAAATACTTTAATAAGTATACAAATAATAATAACAAATTAACACACATATAATTATATATACCTGGAGTATCTCCTTAAAAGTTGAATCCATGTTATATATATTTATCCTTCATGCACTCTTTGCTAATTTGATTTTATCAAATTATAATTACGAATAAACACACGCAAATTTTGCGTTCGATTCATTCAATATTTTAAGTAATCATTTTATTTCATCACTTGTATTATTGAAAACCTTGATTATAAAGTCACTGTTGTACATCTGTGTATTTTATTTTTTCATTTCATGTTTGATTGTTATTTCATATTGGTTGATTCCCTTATGTGGTTGTATGATACAACCTGAGTTTATTAATAAAAATACTGAAATCTTGAAATCTTAAAAAGTACTTCCATATTCCATACGTTCAAATAAAAAACATTATTTACGATCTTTGCGGAAATGTCAGTTTTAATAGGATCAACGTTTAAGAACAAAGTATAACCATGCACCTTATGTTATTTGGCAATTTTTCTTTTTCTTTGTTGGCTTCGACAGTCACTTGACTTGACTTGACATTGCCACGTGCGGTATGTGTGAGGGATTTATTCATGTAGGGAATAATTTCAAAGTTTTGCATAGTTTCACTGATTTTTCGGCGAATTTCGGCCTCTGTTGACACAAACTATCTTTTCTAAAAAAGAGGAAATATGCATTTATGTGGGTGTAAGTTCTTGCCAAATGGCCAATCCTCTTAGCAAATTTGAGTGTGACAACAAAAGGAGATGTTTTTCGTCCAAACTGAATTATTCACTTTGCACAATATTAGGTCTTTTCTGTGTCTTTGTCGTATTTTTAAAGTATTTTTTGATTCATTGGTGACAACTTGTATTATGTACTATACTTGTTTTTCCTAACACTTCTTTATTTTATCTAAGTGAGCCTGGTGACATTAACACTACCTACACGTACTTGTTGCAAGGGAAATAAATCAGTTTTGACTGGAAAATATGTAATTAAACTGTTTGAGGAAAAATAACATTCGTGGTAGGGACAAAAGTAGGGAAATTACATTGTCTAAATTTGCAGTTTCATAAAAATGCCATGTTACATGCACATGACACTTCAGACAAACATAAGGTACTCAGCTCATTAAAGTAAGAATGAAGCGATACAATACAGGCTAAAAAATACAAGCGACATCCTTAGGACACTCAAGTAAGAGTTAGCAGACACAATTCAATATGTTGACTCGTCTGTTACTGAACTTGTCTAAGTAAGTGCGCCCAGATGACTTGCTACAACGACTGACAACGAAGCTCTTGAAAAATATGTAACCTCTAAACACTTGTGCACCCTTTCTGTTGTTTCTGCAATTCAATTTTTTGGCGTTGTTTCAAAAAGTAATTTTTGATTTGTTGTAATTACTTCTTATTTTAAACTAATTTTTATGTATGGTAAACAGTCTTCGAGAAAAAGTACTATTCCACTAAATGCATGCTTAAAACACGAAGCATTCTTCGTTTTTTAATCCATCACAAGCAAGTATACTCTATTTGGCTATCAAAACTTGCTCATCTGGTTTTGCTCATTGCTTTATTCTTATTTTGTATAATCACTCACAACAAAGAGCCTCTTTTGAAATATCAACAAGTCTTGTTTGTGTTGACTCGAGTATTTACAATGTCTGTTTTTTGTTCTTTTCTGCTTCCTGTCATTAACTTCCTCTTCAAGGACGTCCTTTACCATCTGTGACTATTTCTTAACAATCTTCATGACTTCCAACATGACTTCAGGAATTTATCATTGCTCATGGTATCTTTGGTTGTCCAACTATTCAAGCTTTTTCCGTTGTTTTATTTCTCTCTCACACTCATCACCTGATGCAATAGTTAAGCCATAGTTTTTAAGCGGTATTTACTTCTTTTGGTGGTTTGGCATTTACATGTGAGGTTCCGTGTCGCTTTGTCCTTTTTCTTTGACACAGCCATGCATTCCTTAGGGTTCACCTTCAACGACATGAATATTTCTTGCACTTTACATAACAAAAACATCAAGTATTGCTTAAATAGCATTCTCCGATTCAGCAATCAGCAAAGTGGCATCTGCAAATCTGATGTTGTTTATATTCATATCGTTTATTTTCAGCCCAGAGTTTTCGTCAATATGTCTTAGCATCAGTACATAATACAACCTTGACTCAAGCCTTTATCTATATTTGTATATTTACTGTGTGTTTTTGTGCACTGCTGCATTCTGATCAGTAAAGGTTTCGTATAATACGCAAGTCTTTGCCCTCAGTGTCAAGGTTTATGTCAATATAACTATTTTATATTTCACTGTTCACTGCATGTCAAAATACGCGAAAAGGTTTTCAGCCTGTGCATGATGTCTTGGCAGTAATTATTTCTTGTAGGTTTGAGGTTGTCAACACATAATAGCTAAGTGTTCTATACAAATGGCACTCCCTTAATCACTTATGACTTTTTTGAAACATATTTCATAAACACAACCTTTCATAAGTAAGCTAATCAACAATAGGAATTCATTCATAAAATAGGTTAAATGACATGTTTCAAATACGGAACAAATTCAGAAATAAAGATAAATCTCTATGTACTTTTAATGACCAAAGGGGTTAGAACAAGGGTAAACTCAGGCAAATGAAATGTCCATTGTCCATGTAGCAGAATTAAATTTGAAGTACATTGAACCACGATTGTGTTAAGGTAAAATTAATTCAATCAATGTGTTTGAAGCTGTGTGACCAGAGTGAACTCTGGAAGGATGTCAGACTTGGTGCACTCAAAGCCTTGGGTTGTATTGTTCTCCATAACACTAACTGTTCTGTTGTTGGAGGAATTCTTTGTTGGCATGACTAAAGTCTCATCCTTGTCAAGATGTCCCGTACATTTTGTACGTAATTCAACTCTAATTCAACTCTAATTCAACTCTAGTGCAACAAATTCATTCAACCAGATAATCAAACTATTTTGTTCTCTTAACTTGTCTCATGGCCATCAAGCTAGACGCACAGCTGATATTTGTCTTAAAGATGCCAGATTCAATACTTTACTTATTGAACTTCTGGAATACGGCGATTTTAATTTAAATCCAAATCAGCATTAGTACAACAGCATCCTTCCAATGATCCTTATTATCAAATTATGTTGTTCTCTTAACGTGTCTCATGGCCACCAGGCTAGACGCACTGTTGACCTTTTCTTAAAGATGCCAGATTCCATACTTTACTTATTGAACCCCTGGGTTACGGCGACTGCACTCATTATTACACCATTATTCAGTGTAATTCATTTTTTTACTACATATTTGCCTATCCGCAGACAACCGCTATGTCACTACTGTTCTAAAACCTATCAGTTTGCAATGAGACGTACACAAAATCTTTTAATCAGTCCGTTTGTCTTTTTGTCTGTATGTCTGTGTGTCTGTTTATCTGTTAAATATATGTATTCTTGTCTGTATGTCTGTGTGTCTGTGTGTCTGTTTGTCTGTTAACATCTGTCTTATTTTCTGTATGTCTGTGTGTCTGTTTGTCTATTTATATCTAGCTTTTTGACTGTATGCCTATGTGTCTGCTTTTTTGTTAATATCTGGCTTTTTGGTCCGTCTTGTTGTCTATCAAACTTTCTCGTCATTGCTGTTATTGTTTCACTAGTTGTTATAATATGTTAGTTCATTTCTGACTTCAGTTTATCTTCATAAATGTCACTCAGAAAGAAACTGTCCACAAATCATCTGATCTATTCGCTCATTGCTATCAGCTGTCAATGAATGTATCAAAACATTCTGGTATGGAATCCTCTTCTGAGACCTTGCTACCTGTTGTTCAAATATGCAACAAATTTCTTACTATCGAACAAAGTGCTTACGTGTCATTAAAAAGGGAAGGTTATAAAAAAGATAGAAAATAATATGAATTGGTGGGGTCGTTAAAAAAGTTGTTCCCGGATTTCATGTTATTGTTTCGCTGGTTCCTATGTTTGTTTATTTCTGACTTGAGTTTATCTACTTGAATATAATTTGGAAAGAAACTGTCAACAAATCATCTGATCTTTTTGCTCATTGTTATCAGCTGTCAGTGATTGTATTAAAACAATCTGGCATGGAATCCTTCAAGATCTTTCTCTATAACCTTGCTACCTGTTGTTTGAATGTGCAACAAATTTCTTACGTTAATTGGCCCGATGCCTTAAGAAATAAACAATCGGAATCTTTCTTTGAATTGACGCATGCTATGAATCTTTTAAGGATGTTAGCTTTACATTAGAATGATACACACATCAAGCACACGAGATGAATGTCGTCTTGACTTCTTCGGAAATCTATTTATCGGTTTATGTCAACTGGTTCAACAAACAAGACGGAACAACCTTTAAACGTAGCAATCATTTGTCTCAGATGCACTGATTGAACTTACAGGATAAAACAAGTCTGGGGATATCTGAAGGATGAAACAGGTTAACGAGCAGAATGTAGACTTAATAAAATACTTCAAAATAATATATGTGACAACTTCACTTTCATGGACGCTAATTATTATTATACTTTTTCATGTTTGAAATTATGAACTGTAAAAATAGATAATTTTTTTTTTGATTTATGAGATTATGAGATTATGAGATTATGAGATTATGCTTGACGTATTCAGAACATTTAAAACACAAAATTCGTCTAAATATTTGTGAACCTTGAAGGCTTTTGTCTGCTAATTTAGATCATAAAGCTTTAATGTACAAAGTTGACACATTTATATCGGAATAATATTGTATTGCAATACGTCTTACCATATGAAGTTAAAATAAATTAATGTCTTATCTGACAGACAACGGTTAGCTTGGAGGATATCTATTTTCGGGAACATATCCTAAGAGGGCAATGACCCCGTCAAAAGAGGGCAATGGCCCCAAAAGTCGACATTTTGGTGGTCAGATTGTCGTAAACGGGCTGAAGTTTCGTTGATGACATTGATTAAAGGGAATTGCATTTGACATGATCTTTACATAGATGGGCAAGTTCAAATGCTACACAAACCTAATTTTGGCATTCTATTATCATGTAGTAATAATATAATAAGTTTGTGAAATGTACATGTACAGTATCAGCACACAAATACCTATTTCCGGATCCATGGGTACTCTGTTTTAGACTTTTAGAGCGACAGCTGAAAATTAATTGCAATGGGCAATTAAACCACAATACCATAACTAATTAAACAACATTGACCTGAGGCGGTATGATGAAAACATCTCCACTGATAGTTATATTCAAAAGAGTCCCGAGTCCCCAGTCCCGAGCCCCGAGTCCCGAGTCCCGAGCCCAGTAATAAATGTGCGCATCCCTCTTCTAATGCTTCTACTCGGGAGAAAGCAGATAAAAGAAGAGATTGCATTTTTATGCTTCTCTTCTCATTCTTTGAACATAAGCTGTTCTTCGTTAGATCGGTTTCCAAAAATTACTGTTTAGGTGGTATTTAAACTGATATTGTAGAACTTTGGCTATTGCTTTTTACATAATGGTAGGGCTGAATTCCTTACCTACCGCTGACTTCTGTGATAGTTCCAGGACAGAACCTTTCTCTTTCTTTTCACCAAATATGTGACCCTATATGAACGGAATCAAATCGCTTAAATTGCCTCTCTATAATGACGTCATACGCTCAGCAACTCGAGTTAGAAGTAAGTTAAAGAATGCACTTCTACCAATATATTGAATGATGAATGTGTCTTTATATATTACAAGTGAATTATACGGCCTTGTCCTGGAAATGTGTTCACCATTATTCTGTAGCGCTTTTATAAAAACAAGAGGAAACGCAAGAGGATTGACGTTATTTCAGTAAAAAGTTTGTTACTACTCTTACAAACACATCGCTTACGTGTCATTAAAATGGGAAGGTTATACCAAAAGAAGGAAATGAACACGAATTGGTGGGGTCTCCGTTAAAAAAAGTTTGTAACTACCGACTAGAATGAAACTTTTATTACCGGCACCGGGGTGCGCATATCTGGTTAGTGCAGCGATGGGAGCATCCGTTCTGTTGCGTAAGTGCGTATTTAACCCACCCGGAAGGTCAGTATGGAGAGATATTGTTTCAGTGCTTTGATTTATTATGTCGCTTTTAGAATGAGTATAACATACATCACTTATGAAAACTGCAGATCACCCAAATGATGGTAAGTTAGGTATTAAGAAACTTTAAAAAAAATTACCGTGAGAGTGTTTGAAGTTGCGCTTATCGCTGGAGCGCTTTTCAAAAAAATATTCTTCCAATAATTCACGATTCTTGCCACGATTTTTTCTAAATAGAATGGAACTGCAATTTGTGAGTTTTTATCATACCACCCCAGTTAACCACTGCTTGTAGGGTGTAACAACAGTACATAGCTCACTTCCGTCAGCCCCACCTTTCATAAATAAATAAAAATTGAACAGACAGCTTGTACCTTCGTCCGTCTCATGTTCAACTCGCTCAGTATCCATCACCTACTATCAAGTCACACCTAGAGTTGAAATGCTAGCAAGTGAAAACTGGGGTAAGGTGAGCGTTCACCTCGTCACACTTAATCAATCACTTGGTTTTTCAAGACGTGTGAGCAGTGTTCAGTGTGAGGTTTGCAGGTGTCAGAGCCTATCTTGTTCGTTAAAAACACAATATGCTAAGTTAATTACTCTAACGACTTCACATTACTTCTGCCTTTCATCTTCAGTGCTACAACCACACAACTCAATAACGGTTCGTTACGTTTCGTCGACACTGACCTACTTACAAAATACCGTTTAGAACAACAAAAGTAGGGTAGACTTGATGTTACAAAGTTTCTCGTTTTCATAACTAAGTAGTGTAGTTCTTAGTTATGTCAATAATCAAGTAATGCATCACTTTTAAACTGTCTATTATTACTCACTAATCACCTTCACTGGTAGGTCATAGCAAGGCCGTCTTAGTCACTGGAAATTGAAGAACTCCATCTACCAGGTGTCTGTGACGTCAGAGCAATCCTGATAGCTGGACAGAAATGTGTCGATATACCAGCTGATTTTAAGGTCAAATTATCCTGATAACTGGTCAGAAATGTGTCGATATACCAGCTGATTTTAAGGTCAAATTATCCTGATAACTGGACAGTAAAGACCACTGTATACCAGGTGTCTGAGACGTTAAAGCCACCATCGTTACTGGATAGAAAAGGTATCGATATACAAGCTTTCGAGAGGTTAAAGGCATCCTGACTTCTGGACAGAAAAGACATCGATATACCCGCTGCTTGTGAGGTCAAAGCCATCCTGTTTACTGTTAGAGTAAAAACGTCCTAATACCAGAAGTTTTAGGTCCGAGCCATATTGGTCCTGGACAGCTATTTTTGCGGTTAGTGCCATCTTGGTCAATGCACAGCAACACCTCCAAATACCAGCTATGCATGAGGTCGAAACCATCTTCGTAGCTTGACAGTAAAGACAGTCATATACCAGCTATTTGTTTGGTCAAACCATCCTGGTCACTAGCTTTCGTTAGTCACCATTTTGTTGAATATATAAAACATTGATAAGATGTTTTGTGTTCTGCCAAATACTACTTCGCTGTGCGCAAGACTTTCAAAATGTAGAAGTATGATCATGAATACCACGTAACATTACTTTTTAGGCCAAGAGAAGTTTATTTTTGTACAAGCTCTGTTTGTGTGGCCGGGAAAATGTGTGGTATTTGGTTACTGTAATCTTTCAACCATCTCTAAAATAAATGGAGACATTAAGTCATTTTTACCTGGTAGATTCTTGGAGATGTTTATCAAAGAACAAACTTCAGAGGCTTTCAGCATCAATACAGGTGTCCCTCTTTGGGTCAGGTCTCTTTCTTATTTTCTCACTGACCTACAAAAGAATATTCTCGTTGATCGACGTACATGCAGGTGTTACACTACAAAGCATGGGTTTGATCTTGGCGAAATCTTAGTAGGTATGTAGAAATGTTCTTTAACAGCGTAAATAGACTTGAATCTTCCAAAAGACAAAGCTGCATCATTAAAGATATCGGTATTTTTTCAGTCTACATAGACTATTAAATTATTTCAAAGCTACAATACATTTGCAAATATTTAAGTCTCAAGCTTAATTCTGACCTAAATGACATTTTTACAAAACTCTAATTAGATCAGACAAAGTTTTGCCATATTGGATATCTCATGAAGTTCGACAATTACTTATAAGATATATACATGTGTTACCTTAACGTGTATAGTGTTTTCAGTTGCTATTTGCTAACACTGAGTCTTTATTTGTAAAGCGCAATTCCAAAATTTATTACAGAGACATTGGATTGTTCGACCACCAGCTCATAATGTTGACACATTCACCACTCGACAAACAAAACAACGGTGTTTCTAAAGATATATCTATATTTAACAACAAATGGAAACTAAAAGGGACAAAAGTACTGAAAACACATAGAGCTTAGCTGACAGACAATAAACAAACACGCTTTGACAACATGTATACAATCACAAGCCTATCTTTATTTATCTAAGCATTATCAGAATTGATCAAGGTATTAAGTTGGCTCGTAAAACATAGGTAAAATGTCGTATCTTCAAAGCTGTATCTATGTAAACAGAACTGACTAATTCAGTAAATCCTTTAGTTACACTCCTCTTCCGTGTCCGCGTGAGTGCTTCATTACCAACGACGTAGTGTGAGCACCTCTCGTTTTGGCACCCGTAACAGTAGGACCGCGCTACACTCACGAAACAAAAGAAACTAACAAACCCTGCCAGCGGATTGATTTCCCAATCACGTCGGAAATAGTCATCTTTTCCGGGAATTCCTCATTGCAGCATCAACAGCATTTCTTATCGTTGTTTATTATTAGTTTACCGAGTTTTGAGACGACTGTGGTTTCTCTTGATTTTTTAATCGCTGCAGTTATAATTGAATTTGTGAGAAAACATAAAGAGAAACTTAATTCTTCACGACATTTTTATTAAGTTCATCGTTGCTAATCGATATCAAATTATGGAACTTGTTTGATGTTTGAAAGTTCACAAAGGATTTATCAACTCCAACAGACTGCGACACTACAACACAGGTAAATACATACGCATGGTCTTTCTTTTTAACAAAAAATTGTCAGAAGTTGTAAATTGTTTTTAGAAACAGGTTTCTAAGTTATTGATTTGTTCTTTTTTTCATCAAGAAAACATATGTAATGAATAGGGAATTGCACCATGCAGCAATATCTGTATTCAAACATGTGTCCCTTACCCACCATCCGTAGTAGAAAGCTGTTGCAGATGACTGCAGTCCTGGGAATGGGCTATATGCTAGGGTATTTATCCCCTAGGGACTTAAGAAGTATCCTCTAGCAAGATGGAGAAGTCTAGCTGTCATTACAAATGTAAGAAGACGTGGGATCATTGCACTGATCACTTATGGGTTTTTGCAGTGACATTTCTTTGAAAATGTGGGTTTTGCAACATTGCGTCTTTTGACCTGCAAAAATGTCCGTAACAAATTTACATATATGTCGCTTTGCTTCGTCGATGCAAGAAGTGGCTTTTATTGAGATTCAAAAGTAAGAAACTAAGGTCCAAACCAACTGAATAATATGTTTCTGTACTCTTGTTAAGTGTTTTTAAAGTGTGCGTTGTTCAAAGTATATCAAATAGTTATACAATTATGATCCTTTCATTAACATATTACATAAACTTGTTCTGGTTAAACCATTGCAACTGTTTTTTATTACAACCTAATGATGTATAATCTCATCTCAACCGAGCGTAGTGAATCTATGGAATCTATCGAAGAATGTCAATTACATACTGCGCAGGTTATCAATCTTTCTTAATGTTATAGTAAACGGATACAGGCCGCTCATTATCTAACGTGATGAACAACCTCGTGTTATAACTACATCTTTAAGTTATTAATATGTTCATAACAATAAGTTCTTGTTCGCCTTCGTCCCTGTATATTCTTTGATCTGAAATTAACCGGGCTGTCTTAAGTACCGGATTGCAGATTATAGTTTTTAACAGCATTTTTAACACAATGATGCTACAACAATCTTAATTGCCGGAGGATTGTTATAGATTAATCAAGTTCTAGAGATAAATCCGAAATTGGCTTAATTTCTTTGATGCTTTTTTATTTTCATTGCCGTATGTTGATGTTCGTCTTATTCACATCACTTAAGATATTATTTGTAAATCTTCTTTGAAGATTTTATTGCCATGGCTAGTAGTCATATGATAGATATATCTCAATTACAAAGAAACATATTCATCTTTCTGTGATGATATTTATTAAGGACTCCATTAATGCACCGGGAATATTGTCATTATTTCAGGAAATTAGTTTTTTGTCAATAACATCTATCGACTAAAATGGCTGCCATAACTACTTTAAAAACTGATTATCTGTTTTGGGATGTGTTTAAATATGAACTTCATCGAGTGGCGCAAATAATGCTCTAAATGTAAGCAGCACTCTGAACGTGATTGTCTAATTAGCCGTTAACCTTAAGTGGCAATATTCAAACGACAAAGCTTTTCTTCCTAATTAACAAATTTGTATTCTTTGATGTCACATTATTTAACACTTAACCTACTTCAAAATAGGTAACCTGTTTGCAGTCACACTGAAAGTACTCAAGGCGATTAGCATTCCTTGCAATTAACGCATAGGCGAGACTAGTTGTTAAAAAATGTTTATTTATACATTTTCGATGTTTTATTTGATTGAATTATTTTAAGTTTACAAAAGAGGAAAAAACGTATCGTGGGTTCGACCTTCACCCAAAAACAAAATGGAGCAAATGTTTTAGTCGAAAATTTGAGGAAAGTTGCCACAGTACTGCTTATTTGTAATATATTTCATTATCAATGATTGTATGTAGATCATATTCGGGTGACAAGACCAAGCACCTTAGAAGGAGACGGACAAAAAAACGAAGTCTCGTGTGCACGGTGCGTACGCCTAATTAAAAGTGCCTTGGTTATTGAAAATCGAAACAAGAATAGTCGACAACGGCGCCATTTAGGCAAAATTCAAATTTGCTACAACAAATTACAAACTGTAGCAGTCAATGTCTCATTGAAGAATTCTCTCTTGACGAAGGGAACCACCAACGTGTTAGAGCAAGACATGTGTTGCGCAAAAACAACATTTTGTTAAAACCAATACGCTCACACAACAATTCAGTTAACAAAAATAATTTACTCCATTAGAGCTAAACCGCGCTAACGAAATAAATAATCAAACAAGAAATTTAAACAGATGTTTCCCGCCATTCTGGTTGATTTCGGATCGCACCATTAAATACGGAAATGTATTTTCCTAGATTGCGAGCACAGACTGACGTTAAGAGACACGTGCCAACACAATCTCTATAAACAAAATATGCCATTTAAGCATTTAAGAAGAAAGGATCAACAACCTAAGAAAAGATGACAGCACCGACACAAAAAATGATGACGTCATTTCATCGAGGTTTTTAGATGTTTTGCTCGTTCCTATGTGATGATAGATCTAATACATTCAACAGGTATTGTCAAAACTTGACACGTTGCTTCAATGTGCGTTTAAAGATTATCGATACCACTTATCAAGACTGTCTAAACCTGGCATAATTCAATTTTATCGCAACTTTAATTCCTGTCATTTCTCTTTACTGCACATACTGCTCATTTCACTCAACAGGTAACACTTACAATTTATTTGAACTAGAGCTGTGATCATGAGCAAGTATTTGTCGATTAATTGAAACATCCTTTGTTGTTTGTATTTCAACTGATAAACAAAACCAAACATCATCAAATAACAAACAAAAAATGGACACTCGGAAGCATCTTCACAAAAATCTGTTTTGAATTATTCATTAATCAAAGAGAGACAATCAAGCTTATATTTTCTCAATGTTTTGTGTAAGAAGTACTTGTTTCCTTTGAAATTTTAATTTAGTCGATTTTACGGTGACTGAACTCATAACATTAGTTGAAATCGTTCGAATAAATATCGTTCAATTTCTAGGCACAATCTTATTATGAACTGTTTTACTTTCTTTTTGGTGGTAAGTGCTTCGGAAAGGGAGCTCCTGCTATAAATAATATGTTGTTGGATAAAGCAGGTCTTGGTAGTCCGACCTTAGTCGTCGTTTTACTAGAAGTTCGTTCAGGTCATCAGCAACCATAATGTGCTGCTGATTGTGTCTATTCTCTGGTT